>VXBC01011974.1:236092-323078 GCA_013399945.1 Ploceus nigricollis
CTCTGCGATCCCCTCAACTTCTGGGGACGCGCCGCAGCCCCTCGGGGCCGCTCCCGGCGCTGGAGCCCCTCGCCACGGACACGCCGGGGGCCGGGCTGACCCTCATCCCCCAGGGCCGGTCCGCGCTGAACGTACCGGGACTGCCGTGCCGCCGCCTCCGGCTCCGCCGCTCAGAGTCCCGGCGCCGCGGGGCTGGGCGGTGCCCGCGGGGAGCGGCTGCTGCCGGGGCCGCGGAGGAGATCCGGCCGCAAGCTCGCCCACCCTCCCGCTCGTCCCAGGTGGGTGCCCGGCGGCAGCCCCTCACCTGCCCGCCGCTCCCGCCGCTCCCGGGAGGCGCTTCCGCAGCGGCGCCTACACACAAACTTTCCTCGCCAAACTTTGGGGCCGGGCGGGCTGGGGAGGGCCCCCGCAGCGGGCGGGTCCCCGCGGGGCAGGTGAGTTCCCCCGGTCACCCCCGAGTGCACCCGCTCCGCCCGTGACATCGCGCTCCCTCCCCGCCGCCCGGAGATGAAGAGCTTTGCTAAAAGGTTTTCTTTGCTGCTACATATGCAGGGGTAGCTCTCCCTGTGCTAGCGAATAAATATGTCTAAGCTGCCAGGTAGAGGCAATTCATCGCTTTAATTAGCTACTAAAACAGGTAGTGTAGAAACTTTATTGTCGTCTATGGGAAACAGAATGACAGAGAAAAATGTTTAATTAGTGCTTATTGGAGCTTCACGTGTGCATTGCAAACCTTATCTGTTTATTGTGACAATAGACCAACCATGTAGATAAATGGCATTATCTCTCTTTAACGGGAATATCGCTTTGCGTACATTTCTTCAGGGGAGTCCTTGAAGAAATAGCTCTTAGCCCTTGCTAAGGTGAGGTAAGCACAAAGGAGTTCTGACTTTCCAAAGCCGCGCTCAAACGACTTCTGCCTATGTCTCTCTCCTTTAGGCATTTCCCTCCAGGGCTGTGTTCCTAGAACTACCTCAGCAGACAGATACTTCTAAAATGCTCCCTGTTTCACTGCCCCATTGCTCACTTGTGGCATTGAGGCCTCTCCTGGAGTAACAGTAATGTAACCATTCATGTTTTTGCAACATCTTTTACTCCAACAGGTCTCAAATCATCTCACACACTGTTGAGACAGCACGCAGCGATCTCTTCCCCCGCCAGCTCAGCACCGCCTTCGGCAGGAAGCTGAACAACGCCTACCAGCTGAAATCCTGTGTTTCAGAACAGAGGGTAGAGAGCTGGGTGCTGCTCAGATTTCCAAGGGGGTTAACTAGGTAGAGAGTGTAATTACCCTGTCCAGAGCTTAGATGTTCGTCGGAAAGCGCTCCAGGATCTGTAACGGCCGTAGGCAGCCAAGACCTGTGTGCAGGGGTGTTCCCTTGGATTTTCAATCCAGGTGCTAAACTGTCCTGCCCCTGTTTAGTCTGAGTTGTGTGAATACATATAACCTCACCGTGGTGCTATAAATTTTCTCTGGTTTATCTCACTTAAGGGTCTCCCTAGTCACAGTTCATTATAGGAGCTAGCATCTCAGAGAAAGCCTAGGGAGAGAAGATTTTTCCCTTAAACCCAACCATGGATCCATTTTTAAGTTCTAGTGAGTAATGACTATCCCTCACACCTATAGCTTGTCTGGCTGCCTAGTAGAAATAAAAGGGGAGGAAGGAGAGTATGGAGTAGAATACGGCAGTCTTTTGCTATTTCAGGAGAGTTGAGCATATTTCCCCTCTCAGACAACCTGGCAGGGATGTGATCCCATGTTAACCATATGCCTTAACAAAAAAAATGCAACCTCATATTTAAATTACAGATTTATTAGTCCCTGATGGCCTTTGGGATTTTAGAGAAAAACAACATGCCAACTGAATTTTAGCTTCCTGATGTAATACACTCAGAAGATTGTAATGAAGGTCACTGAAGCTTCTAGTAAGGATATACAGATTAACCTTCTGGGTGTTGTAGATTTAATTTCACTCAGTAAGTACATGCAACAAACATATTTCTTCAGATTGATCTACTCAGGCTGTATCCATCAACTAAACAAACTTATATATAACACTGAATAGATCAGATGTCTTTATTTTTATTTTTCTTCTGTTAATGGAATAAATTAATTGCTTTGGGATAAAGCCAAGTCTTGTTTTACAACTTAGTAAGAAAACCAACCAAACAAGAAAAACCNGTTCCCATAAGGGAGTTTTTCCTGTCCATAGGAATTTAAAGGGGTGTACAGACAGCATACAGGCCCACTGTTACATCAGTCCTGCTGACACCTCAGCAGCTTCTTCACCTGAAGAGCTGCTTATAAGAAGGCTGTGTAAAAGTATAATTGAAGACACCATCTGGCCTGCACAACTTTTATTACTGGCAATAACAGAAGATTACTACCTACCAACACTGCAAATCAAGTTAAGAGAATTCTGTAAGAGTTCCATAAGACACAAATAATGAAATATTTTTTTATGAAATATACAGGGATTTGTCTTCAAAGGAGAGACCTGTTTTTATCAAAGTGAGCATTCTTCACTCACCCGCTGCCAATTATGAAACAATAGAGCCCCTTTAAAGAATAGATCTTAAAAATTTGAAATTTTAATAGCAGTCAGGAAATTCCAAACATCAACATCACCAAAATAACTTCCCACCCAGTCAACTTGTACATATTTAACATTTTTCAACTTCACTCTCCTTGTTATATACCAGACCACAATGTTGTTATAGCAATTACATTTTGTTTTAAATGCACTTTATAGCATACAACATATTATACAAAATTAATAACATGGCAAAGAAAATATGGTTTGCATTTGATTTTGTCATTTTAATCTATTAACATCACTAGTTCCTCATTATCCTTTTGATATATTGCCAAAGGAAAAAAATCAATTTAATGAAACAATGGGCGTAAGTTAGACTCATTGCTTCTGAGAACACGCACACCACTTACCTGGTCCTGCTCCTCAACCATAAATCCTGCTAAACTTCAGACCATGTCAGTTTAATGCACATAGCAACTTGACTCAGACACTTGTAGATTAATTTAAAGCTGCAGTTTTAGACAAACAAAAGTTATGCTTGTGTTAAGAACAGATAAATGCAAAGTTGTCCTACCCATGTGTATGCAGGTTGACATATCAGCATCATGGAAAGTTTTGGTTACTTACAGAGAACAGAGAAGACACTGGAACATCAGGTCTGGAACTTCACCAGTTCACCAGGATATTCAGTTTCAAGGGTTTCATCCTACAGCTGCTGGACATCTCACTTCAAAAAGGAAAAATCATTATTATTCTCAGTAACATTTGCCAGGCAGGACTGAGGGACCTCAGCAGAAAAAGGCAAGTTTGGCATGCTTAGCTCTTACCTGTCTGAAGCACTCCTGGGAGTCAACGAGCAGTCCCATGGAAGTTGCCTGGATTTTGGAAAGTTAAACAAAAACACTGCTCACAAGACAGCAACTTGATGGCTCTCAGTCTTCTAACAGGATTATAGGTGGGATTTCTTCCCACTCTCAGGATAAGGAACATCAGCAAAAGGACTGTGTCAAAGCCAGATCTTCCCTTTTTTGAACTGCTGAAATGACACGGTCTTGTTTACGGACTGCAGCGAACCGAGAGGCTATCAGCATGCCAACAAGACTCGTAGCCTGCCCCAGTCATTCACTCTACTGCTAGAAAACGCACAGGCAAAATACCAGTCCATTTTTTTATTTTGGAGACGTGCCACGAATTCCCGATTCCCGGTGTGTGACGGAGGAGGGGTGTGTGTGTGGCTGTAGGGAGTCAGCAGAAAAGTTGCTCGGTGCGCGGAGCTCAGCCCCGCGCGGTGCCGCAGCGGGGGCTCTGCGATCCCCTCAACTTCTGGGGACGCGCCGCAGCCCCTCGGGGCCGCTCCCGGCGCTGGAGCCCCTCGCCACGGACACGCCGGGGGCCGGGCTGACCCTCATCCCCCAGGGCCGGTCCGCGCTGAACGTACCGGGACGGCCGTGCCGCCGCCTCCGGCTCCGCCGCTCAGAGTCCCGGCGCCGCGGGGCTGGGCGGTGCCGGCGGGGAGCGGCTGCTGCCGGGGCCGCGGAGGAGATCCGGCCGCAAGCTCGCCCACCCTCCCGCTCGTCCCAGGTGGGTGCCCGGCGGCAGCCCCTCACCTGCCCGCCGCTCCCGCCGCTCCCGGGAGGCGCTTCCGCAGCGGCGCCTACACACAAACTTACCTCGCCAAACTTTGGGGCCGGGCGGGCTGGGGAGGGCCCCCGCAGCGGNCCTCCAGGGCTGTGTTCCTAGAACTACCTCAGCAGACAGATACTTCTAAAATGCTCCCTGTTTCACTGCCCCATTGCTCACTTGTGGCATTGAGGCCTCTCCTGGAGTAACAGTAATGTAACCATTCATGTTTTTGCAACATCTTTTACTCCAACAGGTCTCAAATCATCTCACACACTGTTGAGACAGCACGCAGCGATCTCTTCCCCCGCCAGCTCAGCACCGCCTTCGGCAGGAAGCTGAACAACGCCTACCAGCTGAAATCCTGTGTTTCAGAACAGAGGGTAGAGAGCTGGGTGCTGCTCAGATTTCCAAGGGGGTTAACTAGGTAGAGAGTGTAATTACCCTGTCCAGAGCTTAGATGTTCGTCGGAAAGCGCTCCAGGATCTGTAACGGCCGTAGGCAGCCAAGACCTGTGTGCAGGGGTGTTCCCTTGGATTTTCAATCCAGGTGCTAAACTGTCCTGCCCCTGTTTAGTCTGAGTTGTGTGAATACATATAACCTCACCGTGGTGCTATAAATTTTCTCTGGTTTATCTCACTTAAGGGTCTCCCTAGTCACAGTTCATTATAGGAGCTAGCATCTCAGAGAAAGCCTAGGGAGAGAAGATTTTTCCCTTAAACCCAACCATGGATCCATTTTTAAGTTCTAGTGAGTAATGACTATCCCTCACACCTATAGCTTGTCTGGCTGCCTAGTAGAAATAAAAGGGGAGGAAGGAGAGTATGGAGTAGAATACGGCAGTCTTTTGCTATTTCAGGAGAGTTGAGCATATTTCCCCTCTCAGACAACCTGGCAGGGATGTGATCCCATGTTAACCATATGCCTTAACAAAAAAAATGCAACCTCATATTTAAATTACAGATTTATTAGTCCCTGATGGCCTTTGGGATTTTAGAGAAAAACAACATGCCAACTGAATTTTAGCTTCCTGATGTAATACACTCAGAAGATTGTAATGAAGGTCACTGAAGCTTCTAGTAAGGATATACAGATTAACCTTCTGGGTGTTGTAGATTTAATTTCACTCAGTAAGTACATGCAACAAACATATTTCTTCAGATTGATCTACTCAGGCTGTATCCATCAACTAAACAAACTTATATATAACACTGAATAGATCAGATGTCTTTATTTTTATTTTTCTTCTGTTAATGGAATAAATTAATTGCTTTGGGATAAAGCCAAGTCTTGTTTTACAACTTAGTAAGAAAACCAACCAAACAAGAAAAACCCTAAACCACAAAGAACTCCAGACTATTGCACTTAGTTTTGATAATACTTGTTCCACACAGATTGTCCTGGTGTGCAGGGTACAGTCCAGCTATTGCTATAAGAATCTTTACCGGATTAAAGATTAAAAATTCAACATGCAGGTGAAATTAGACACTGGATTAGGAAGCTCATCAACTACGTAATTGTAATCAGCACCTTCTGAACCCTGACATGTAGCAAAAAAGACGCAAATTACAAAAGGGTGGCGGCAGTCTGTCTGTGGCAGCAAGGCTGGTGTGGAGCCAGCGCCTACATCAGAAGCTCTGTCCTTGGCAGGTTTCTGCATGTTTCCCAAGAATTCTGGTAGACGAGTAGCTCAAGAGTTAAAGAAGCAGCATCATCCTCCAAAAGCAGTGAGACAACAGCTGGGTGGTGATGCCTTCTCACAGGAACAGGAGCAGTCAGTGCACTTAGAGAAGAAAGGTAACAGGTTGTGAATTGAAACTGCAACCTGCCAAAAATTAAAGATCAATTTGCTGAAATAAAACCACCTTTACTCTGCAATGAGACCAATTTAGGCTCTTTACACACTTCCTGTGTAGATTTTCAGGAATAGCCATTGAGGAAAGTATGGTGTGGAGGGTAGGTAGGTAGGTCGCAGTAACCCACACTCAGAGCTGCTTCTCCATGGACTGTGCACTGTGTAAATTTGTGGGTGCTCAAACCATGGGGCAGAAACCATATATCATATACCATATATCATTGCTGTAATCTGTTAGGAAACCCCCCTCACTTGCTGAACTTTCCACTCAGCCTAGGTTTCCATTTTTCATTTTTCAAAATTTTCTGCAAAGCTAGCACAGCCATCTGCACAGATACACACATTTCAAGGAGTCAGAATCTGAGATTCTTATGTTTAAAGAAAAATTTAATATAAAAACCCTGGCTCATGTAGCAGGGCCTGTTTGGCCTGATCTTTTTCCAAAGGGGAAGGATTAGACCTTCAGAGACATTTTTAGATTAGCCAAATTCATTCCAAGTGCTGTTATCATTTGCTGCACTGAGTTTTAGGACAGGCCACACTGGCATAATTTCAGTGTGTTATATATAAATATAGAGCCCATCAAACAAGCCTTTGGTGATTAAAAACGTTTTATCATTATGAAGGTGTCTTTTGCTCCAGGGTACAAACCATTCACCAAGTAGTTTCGTTTTATTTCCTTGAGCTTTTTTCATTTTCAGCTAATTAGCTAGAAATACACCACCTAAAATATTCCCCTTTCCTCAGTTAGGAGGCTAAAATTTGCCTCTACCAAGCATTGCTATGGGGCATTTGCTTTGTTCTTTAAAAAAAGCTGCTAGCAACTTGGTATAAAATTCATTTGCTCAGTAACTGGTATGCTGGGGTAATTATCAAAGCCTTTCTAACCAAGCTGTATGCTCATTCAAAAATATTAGGCAATTCAAAATGTCTGTGGTTTTTCAGCTATTAAAAAGTTTTGTTTTTAAGCAGTCTCCAAAAACTTGACTTAAACACTTCAATCAGTTGACTGTGAAGCTGTTTTATCCTAATGGGCTCCTGTTCTCAGAAGACAGTCAAAAGTAAACAGTAGCAGCAATTTTTTTTTTTTTTTTCTGAAGGTTGGTACATTATCTTACTCCAATTCTAAAATGTTCTTCAAATAGCAGATGCTACTCTGTCAAGTNTCTTTAAAAAAAGCTGCTAGCAACTTGGTATAAAATTCATTTGCTCAGTAACTGGTATGCTGGGGTAATTATCAAAGCCTTTCTAACCAAGCTGTATGCTCATTCAAAAATATTAGGCAATTCAAAATGTCTGTGGTTTTTCAGCTATTAAAAAGTTTTGTTTTTAAGCAGTCTCCAAAAACTTGACTTAAACACTTCAATCAGTTGACTGTGAAGCTGTTTTATCCTAATGGGCTCCTGTTCTCAGAAGACAGTCAAAAGTAAACAGTAGCAGCAATTTTTTTTTTTTTTTCTGAAGGTTGGTACATTATCTTACTCCAATTCTAAAATGTTCTTCAAATAGCAGATGCTACTCTGTCAAGTGCTGCAGGGCTACAAAATGCCTTAGGATGTCCTGAAAAATTTATTTCTGAAAAAAAAAGTAAATTAATTCTGTATTTGAGTGGCTGGTGAGGAATTCCATTAACAGGTGTGAATGAAAAGGTTGAGATTAGCTCCCCTTCTCTTACTCCCTCTGCCCTGGCTTTGGGTGAACAGGGTTTATGTGAGTATTCATGCTCACATAAATATGATGCATTTATATCTTAGAGGAGGTATATCCAGTTTTACAGGCTCCATACATAGAGCCCTTCAAGACAAGATTGGATAGACCCCTGAGCAACCCAGCCTGACCCCCTGGCTGACCCAGTCATGTGCTGGAGGTGGGACTGCAGGTTTCCTGTCATCCTGTCCTGTGTGAGTCTTTCTATGACAGTCCTATGCTGTCTTTCTGGATAGCCCAGCTAAAAATCAGGAGGTCACACTTTCCCCTAAATGGTCTCATCTCGCTACAAAAATGAGGTTTGAATGCCCTCCACAGAATCACAGACTACAAATGGCCGAATGAAGTCCTTAATTAGTGTCAGAATGATTTCTGTTAAACTGTGGTTTGTAAAGGAGGAAGTTCCTCTGAAAAAAAAAAGAAGTCTGCTCTTCCAGGCCTTTTGCAATATGTTTGTAAAAGCTGTGTAACATTGTAATTTCTAGTTTGTCTTATTCTAGAGAAGAGGAAACATTCATCTTTGTTCCACCAAATAATGTTTAATTATGGTGCCTCCTGGAATAGAATAGCCTATTGTGTCAGAGTGCTAAGCTGAGAGACAGTCTCTTTGATCTTTCAGCTCTTGGTATCACAGTGGCCACACAAAATGAGATGAAAAAAACCCCTTAACTGTGTGATTTAAATGCTTTAAAAACATCCATAAAGATCTTGAAGGCTATGTTCTTGTCTTCCAATTTTCACTAATGGATCCTGCTGATCTTCTCCATCCTTACTGTGGCATTTAGATTTCTCAGCTACAACTGACTGCTCTTAGATATTACAAAGACTGAAAAAAACCCTTACAAAAACCTCTTTTAGACCAATTTTACTATCTTTCACATGACTAAAATGCCAGAGAAGTAAATTCTACATGTCTCCCTTTGGTCTCTACACATCCCCTGAATGTGAGACAAACATAATTCCCTTACTCCCAACAACATGCTTGACAGTACAGAGTTCTGCACTAATTCAACATCTGTTGACAAGCTGTCTGTATAAATCGACAGAGAAACAAACTGATTAATGAAACTGGGGGTACCTCCAAAGTAATTCACAATCTGTTGAAATAAGACACCATACCAGTAAATATGCAATTCCAATGTTCTGGTTCCTCTTGCACCCCAAAATACCTGGAATGAAAAGCAGAAATACAGTGACATGACAGTCTGGCAGCTGTCCTGATACTAAAGGAGGGCTGAATGAAATAAAACAGGATGTTTTTTCTTCGCCAGTGTCAGCATTGGACTATGTGTTGAATGCTTGCATTGCTCATTAAGAACAATGGACATATCTTGAACCATTCTGACAGCTTGGAATCAAACACTGAGCAAATTATGACATTATGGTATTCATATGTGCCAGAAAAAAAAAAAGTTCCTGAGAAATTCTGGGACAAATGAAGGTGGAAAGTAGAATAAATACTAGGCAGACCGACAACCATAGTATGTAAGAGACAGAAAAAGAGCTAGAGATTAAAAAATTATCCAAAATCTCATGTGAACATTAGTCTCAAGCGTTTGGTTGTTGTGTAATGGTTCACATATGGCCAAGTGTGGGGACTGCTTTTGCACCTCCACAAGGTATTATCGCAGTGTCAGTCTAAGGAAAATGTCAAATATTCTGTACTGGATGTAGGACACATGATGGCCAGCCTAAGATTTGCAAGAAATTTCACTACTTATAACACACACTTTCCTTTAGCTAGAAGCTGAGGTACATATAAAAAAAAAGACACTTTTTCAGGGGGCACAACCAAGATGCTTAACCTATTATTGCCTGTTTTATGCAAAAAATATTCTCACAGCTGGGTTTTTAGATGAAGATATTTCACTGAGACAATGATGATTGCTCTGGTGGGTCATCTTCTTTTAGCTATAAAATTTTAGTCTACCTGTGCTAAATGTAGCTAAATCTGCTGGCAATATTTGATGGAGTTGACCATCAAGTGGTGCTGTTTAACATAAGATCTAGCAGGGTAGATAAAGCTGCACATCTCATTCTTTTGACCCTTTTACTCTTTTTCTACCCATATCATTGTTTAGAATCGTGCTCCTCATTCTGGGAATATCCTCATGAATTTGAAACTCTTCATTAAGACTGGGATATGAGGTGGATTTGGGAGTCAGCAGCATGCACGGGCAGTAAAACTGCATCTTCATTACAGCATGATCAAGCTTTCCAAACACTAAAGTGTATAATTTCACACACTAAATGGAAGAGTAGCCTGGGAAAACTAACATGCCTCTAATGTTGGACTGTTCAAAGAGAAAGAGATCTGGAAAAGCTGTGTCAGCTCAGGCTAGGAACTAGGCTTGGAGCAATTCTGGAAACATAGGTAACGGCAGAAAATTCTCTAGCCAGCGGCATTTCCCTCCTGTCGCATACCCACAGCCATTTTTCCTGCCCTCAGGCCCCACTGCTGCAAAATGCTGTACAAAAAAATTGCAAGTGAATGCCACGATGGAGCCTCAGGATCATAAAATCTTAACACATCTCACAGGATTCCTGCTAATTTCCCTTGGCTCGGCTCAGCTCAACTGTATATAAACCATGTACTCCAGGATTTGGCTTACTTTCTCTTAGTAATTAGGTTTCACAGGAAGGTTTTTCTTTATTTTTAGGAAACTTTTCCTCATAACCAATATAATTTTCCCCTGTTTATTTCATGTGCTTTTCTTCGTCTTTTCCCAAAGGACACAGGATAGTTCACTACCTTTTTTTGTGAGAATATTACATGGTAAATTCCTACCAAGGAAACCACAGCTCACAGCATATTGTTCCCTTAATAGGAAGCAGTCATCCTTCACCCTGTGTTTGAATTCTGCGATGAATTTATCTCACTTATTAATCCAGTGCAATCCACCTTCTTTCTGTCTCTGTCTCATTGTAACCTGCTGAACAAAGGTGACTTTCTCAAGGATGTTTTAAATAACCCATTCTCCAGGACTTTCTTTAGGCTTACATCTACTAAACTCATCTTTTCCAGATGGTATCATAATTTCCTACCCTTCCATCTTTGGAATGAAATGTAAGAATACTTAATAAGTAACTTGGGACAGATCATGAACTTCCACAAATACACTCATGCAGTGCTTTCATTGCTAGAGACTGTTACTCCACATCTGGAGAGGGGAATGTGATCTATCACCCTGTATTGGGCTTGGATGGCAATATCTGGGGGCAGGGGGAAGCAGGCTACAGGGATGGCTTCTGTGAGAAGCTGCTAGAAGCTTCCCCCATGTCTGACAGGGCTGATGTCAGCTGACTCCAAGACAGACCCACCGCTGCCCAAGGCTGAGACCATCAGTGACAGTGGTAGCACTTCTGGGGTAACAGAGTTAAGAAGGGGAAAAAAAGTTACTTCACAGGAGCAGGCTGTAGCTGGAAAACAGAGAAGGGAGAATGTGTGAGAGGAACAACTCTTCAGACACCAAGGTCAGTGCAGAAGAAAGGGGAGGAGGTACTCCAGGCACCAGAGCTGAGCTTCCTCTGCAGCCCATGGTGCAGACCATGGTGAGGCAGCTGTGCCCTTATAGCCCATGGAGATCCATGGTGGAGCAGAAATCCATCTGCAGCCTTTACAGGACCCCACACCAGAGCAGGTGGATGCCTGAAGGAGGCTGTGACCCCATGGGAAACCTGTGCTGGAGCAGCCTCCTGGCAGGACCTGTGGAAACATGGAGAGAAGCCCACACTGGGGCAGGTTTGCTGGCAGGACTTGTGACCCTGAGGGACATATTCTCAGGTGCCTTTCCCAGTACACACCTGATCTGGGCTGCACAAATGGAGTGGTTGTTTATATTTGTTGTAAATATTTTTTTTAAAAAATGTGTGTTTGGGAATTTAATCTGATTTTGGAAATGGAAAAGCATTAATGCATCTGTTTTGTAATTTTTGGGATTATCTTAATTACTACAGGAAAACGACTAAAGAATAAACAAAGCAGCCTGTTATTCTCTTGTTTGCTTTACAAATAAGTGCTCTGCTTTGTGATTACTCCTTTAAAGCTAAATGCTTAGGTACAAAATATATTGCTTAGGAAAACTTTACAGTCATCATGGCAAATATTTGACAGTACTTGTAGAACTAAAGCACAGATACCACTATTTATTTTATTGTTTATAAACGGTGAAATTTTTGGTCAGTAGAGCTGGAAGTCTTTTTATTTGAATATTAGCCAGAAGCGAGAAATGTGGGTCCTGTACACACATAGGAACACTCTTGACCAAACATTCATTGGTTATCATCAAACTATTTTTTGATTGTATATATTAAAGTCAACACATGTGCAAGTCTATATGCATACATGATGCATTTATATCCAAGTCTTTTTGTATCTGTGTGTTCCTTTGTTTCAGATTTGCAAGTCACATAAAAAAAGCTTAGCTTATAAAAACAATTGAAACTTCCAGCAGTGAATTAAAATAGCAGGAAGTTTTGTTTGTTTTCCTTAATCTCAAATTGGTGTGAGGTGCACAGTTGCTGTTTGTGTCAGTGTAATAACACTGACTGCCAAGTTCTGTTTTCAAAAGCAAATAGGTTGAAGTAGTCAGGATATTCAGGATCGTCTACAGTTAAAAAAACTCCATATGTTAGGTAGCTTACAGGGAAACCATTAGTAGCAAATCCCACAGGCACCCTGCTGTCAGAGGTCCATACATGTCACAGCAGCAAATACATTCTCTCACTACAGTTTGGATTTATTAACCTAGAAGTTCAGAGCTCCACAGCATGAAACTCCTGTGTGTCTGCAGCCAGATTTTTCACCTGTGATTCCTCTTCTCCCAGTCCAGAACCTACACAAAATTACTGCCACATCCCTTCTTCCAGGTGGACTAACTTGCCAGCTGCTGGTAGCCAGCTGTGAGACAATCAGTTTTTACAGTGGACAGCCCCCAAACCATCAAAAGGAGCTAAGAAGATGGAAAGATTCAGGCTGTCATTGAATTACTGGTCTTACTATTACCAACTGCCAATTTACATTGGGATGGGGGAGAAAAGAGAGGTTTCAGTAGAGGAAATGATTGATATTTGGCAAATGAGATAGGGGGCAGGCAGTTTTTTCTTCAGATAAGTTTTTCTTCCTATGTATCTGCATATATGCTTTAGAGTATATTTTTAATATAGAGGTAATATATATCCTCTATAAGCAGTCAGAATAAATGAGTTAGCAGAGTTTGCTCAGGCCTTCTTGTCCCCAATAAATGTATGCATAGTGCTGTAATACTATTCTGGGCCTGCACTCTGTAGTTACAATTTCCATTCCGCCACCCTACCAGCAAAATGGGGCCTCTCATTTATCTACATCAGATCATGGTTTGCAATGGATAGATCAACTTCAAATAAAATGTAGGAAATTCACGTTATAACATAAATGTATCTTGTATTCAGCACCTGCCTTCATTATGGTGAATTCTGTAGCAGCTGCTTGTAAAGATTACACTGTATAGAAAAAGAGACTTTTAAGCCATCAAAGAGGATTGAATTCAATTCTTTAAGAGGCCGATGAGAGCATGAAACCTGGTCATTTTCAATAGCTGAATTACAACACCTTTCAGGTATTACACTCGCCCCGAACATCCTTTTTCATTTCTGCATTGTTATGTTCGCACTTTCTGCTTCACTAAGGTATTTTCTTTCCCTAGCTTAGTGTCAGAAAGCCAGAACCACCAACATTACCTCTGTCACCACCACCACCACCACCACTAAAAGATGGGATAATTTGACAGCAAAAGCTGCTGTATCAAGTACACGCAATTTAGTATCCTGAAGTGTCCAGATAAAATGTATTCTCCATCTGTTTCATGTATGGTAGCTTACAGTGTATGGGTAGATTCAACATTCAGACCAAATGGCTTTCTTCTAGACACCAGGACCACAAAGACTGATGCTTCATAACAAACGTTTTCCCTCTAAAAAATGTGATAATAAAATATCTTGTATTCCAGAAACAAACACTTTTGGATTTGAGGTTATATTAAGCATTGATCAGAGCAGGTCAATGAATTTCACATTTCTGTTTTTTACTACCTACAGTGATCTTGTAAATCAGCGTAAATATTTTTAAATGTTTACACACAGCTATTGCAAAACCTATGGGGAACACATATCATGGCAAAAGTAGCAGTTTATGGTGCTGGGAGAATGAGATCCTGTTGCCTACTAAGAGCTTCTAATGGGCACAGGTAAGGCATTTTGTTCTGACATGTCTGTGCTCTCCTGCATGAGCATGAGTAACTGTCAGGTTAATGCTGCCAAAACCTTTGGGATAAGAGTCCTGAGGCCAGTGGTGGCTGTGTCTCACTGCCATCACCCAGCCCAGTGCCCTCCTCCACATTCATAGAGACCGAGTCACTATTTCCACAGAGAGTGGCAGCCACTGCAATTCCTTGCTACTTCCCCTTTGAGAGCACCTAGATCTTTATCTGTTTCTCAGAGGGAGTGTAAGCCCAGCTGATGCTATGAGTATTCAGAATTTCCCTTTAGCTGTTGTCAATCCCTTTCTCAAGCAGTGAAGGAATGGATCCTCAGGCTCTCTCCCATGAGATTGTGGCCAGCCAGGAAGCCAGTGTAAAAAGTTGAGAGTTTACTATTACATGTAGCAATCAAATGCTAAGTGCTTAATGGAAGTGCAAGGGAAAAAGTATTTTATCTGTGAATAACTAACCCCACATTTAATCATACCTGTGTAAATCTGCAGGATCCCTTCTGAGTCTGACAGGACAGCCCTAGAATTACCTCATTTAGCAGAGCCCCACGTAAGAAATGGGGTGCATGCTCAGGAGGATGGTATCTCTATCTAAAGGTTAAGGTATACAAAAATATTTCAGGAGCTTGAGGAAGAAAATTAGTGTGTGAACATGAAAACCTGAGGAAGGAATGATGAAATTAATTACCAGACTAAAGGAAAAACGAAGAAGCATGAAGGAAAACAATTAGTAGTTGAAAATGCTCTTGAGTCCAGTAACCTTGGAGAATGCATTGAGCTAGTAGTTGCTGCCACTTTAGGCAATTATTGGATATCATATAAACCTTTTTTCAAACAAAGACAGAATTGTTTATGTTTTAGAAAGCAGCCATCAATAGTGAAATTAAATATCTGAATGAATGCAGGAGCATGTCCTAATAAAACATGAAGGAAGTAATCAGGGAAGATTATCTGTCTTGTCAGTGCAATATTTAGCAGTGATAAAAAAGAAACTTGTTGCCAATGTACCTTCCTTTTTGCAAGCTGATCCTATGTAGTATAATATTAAATGGCAGAGACTCATAAAGAGTTTAAATGCTTCTTTGCAGGACGGAGCTAAAGACACGCACAAAACTGAGATTTATTTTAGATTACTAAAATGGTTACTCTTAATGCCAAACCGGGGCATCCTGGGATCAGCAATAACTTCCCATGATTGCTCAGAGCAGCCTATAGTCATGCAGTTGAGCTGAACTGGAGTCTGATGAGTTGCAGAGAAGCAAGACTTTGTACCCTGGACTAAAGGAAGGCATCACTTGACCAGTCCAGGACAGAAATTCAGTGCCCACTTGCAACCCACAGATCTTTTTTTCCCTGTCCCCAGGGAAAAAAAGGAATTATGGCAGGGCCCACCTACAAAATGTTGCCTCTGTCTGGAGGTGCCTGGTACATATTCCCATGCAGAGAGCCAAAAAGGAGGTCACTGCTTGCAATTGCAACCTTACACTTACCCTGGATACAAATAACACCCAGCTACAGAGTACAGCCTTGCCTGCTACTGTAGCTCAGCAGATGGAGTAGCTGCTAAGCTTAGCTTGCAGGATTGAGAAATGGATTTTTTGTTTTATAAGCAAAACCATGTGCAGATGAACTGAGGATCACCTACAGATCACAGAAATAAAATCTATTACTTAGCAATTTTTTAGGTCAACATACTACATGTCACTCTCTTCTCTCATCTCTTTTCTGCTTATTTTATTGCAGTAACTTGTTTGCTTGCTTTTCTGCTGCGCTCCAGAGCTTAATTTTAGCAACTGAAGTTGGTGGGTCTTGCTCAGAAAGCCTCCCAAATTTACAATTGCTCATCTTTAATGAGGTGGCTTAAGAGAGATAGTACAATATATTTGCTTATAATTTCACATGGTTTTCCTGTGCTTTTATTGTAAGTGGGATTTGTATCAAAAACCCAAAAATAAACCATAGAAGCTTGTGTCAAAGCTTTACTGTGAAGCTTTGATGCAAACATCTGCTTCTCAATACATTCTTCCTGAAATCTAAGAAGGGTATTTGAACAGATGTTGCACACTTTGTACTTAAATTCTAATGACTTTGTCCACCCAAGTTGCTACTGTGAGGTGGTAACCATTTTAGTTATTGTCTCCACACCTCTAGGCCCATTATAGACCTGTTAGAACCTCTAGACAGGGCCCTAAATCCCTGAAATACCAACAGAACAACTTTTCTGATATGAGACCTTCAGACTAAGTCTTGTATTTACCTTAATGGTTAATATAATTATTACAGTGATCTGCAAGAGTGAATTTTTCATCTGCATGAAGAAAGCTGTCTTTGTGTCTATTGGCTTTTTTTTTAAATTAACATTTTCTCACAGTTGACCAAAACATTAAAATTGCTTATCATGAGCCAAATTTCCATGGTTAAGGAAAAAAAAAATTAAGTTCAGCCAGAGAGAGCTTTGTGTGTACTGGGTAGATACCCACAGAGGGAGTGAAGGACGCAATTATTTGGTAATCTTAAAAGTACAGAGCAGGTTGCCTTCTGAGTGTAGCCATTACAATTTATGCTTTCTGCCATACTATATATTGATTTCTCTATCTTAAGAATCAGCACCTTTCCCTGTTGATTGAACTCTAATTATTCACTCCATAGTTACATTGATTTTAACAGTCTTCTGGACAATTTTGGGCCAAGTTGGTTTCAAATTACACAAGATGAATTCATCATGACTATCGATATACAAACTTCCACTCTCCAACAACTTGAAAAAGAAGTAAACTGCTTTTTCTCCCTTCTGCACAGGCCAAACTTGTGTCACACTCACTTGTACTGTAGCAGTCAGCTGGCTTTAGCCTGAACCTTATGACAACTCTGGGGAGAAAAGGCATTAAAAAAGAGTTAATTTTGTTTGTATAAGCCCAATGACGAGTATGTCTATCATGGATGGTGATTAAATTAACCGTACTTTTTATATATTTCATCAAAGACCAGAAAATCTTCTACCTGCAGGTTACATTCAGGTGTTGCTTGGGTGTTATGGGCCCGCCTTTACTCCCTGAAGTCATGAGGCATGGATGATGGGCACCAAGGAGCCT
This sequence comes from Ploceus nigricollis, assembly GCA_013399945.1. NCBI lineage: Eukaryota > Metazoa > Chordata > Aves > Passeriformes > Ploceidae > Ploceus > Ploceus nigricollis. The sequence goes on from VXBC01011974.1 coordinate 253,151, forward strand.
GTTTCAGCCATCTGGGCTTGTCCCAAACCTCTCTCCCTGCTCCTGGGGTCAGTCCCTCAGTGAAATGTACCCCTGCCTGTCTGATGCACATACAGGAATGGGCATCTGCATAAATCAATACTACAGCCTGACTGTTTTGTAATTAAGTTTAAGGAATCCTTTTTGGCCTCATGGTTTTATTTCCACTTACCTTGGGCAATGACTCCCTCCTCTTTTGAGTTATTGCTATATAAAGGAATATTCAATATTCAGTCAGGTTGAAAGCTACTGATTACATTAATCAGCTTTAATAAGTTATGTTATTAGATCTTATTTTCTTGAATTATCTATAGATCAAATATATGATCAATGGCAGCCTTTAAATATTTCCAAGTCAATATTTCCAGGGATTTATTCATTCAAAAGGGCCTAGAAGTGTTTTACAATTGGAGGTTCAGATTCTATTTGCCAGCTTTATTCAGCCTTCACTTTCCTTCTTCTAAAGTTCATTAATTTGGGTCCTGCAGTTCAAGCCAAAAATGGTTGAAGCAGTAGGACATAGAATAATAGAATCATTTAAGTTGGAAAAAACCTTTAAAATCATCAAGTCAAACAGTTAACCCACCACTGCCAAGTCCACCATTAAACCATATCCCTAAGCACCTTATTTCTGAGACTTCTAAATACCTTCAGAGATCTCAGTCCCTCAACAGTCTGTTCCAGTGCTTGGTAAATCTTCCATCGAAAAAAATGTTCCTAATATCCAATCTAAAACTTTCTTGATGTGACTGGAGGCCATTTCCTCTTGTCCCATTTCTTATTACCTGGGAGAAGAGCCTGCCCTCACTTAACTACAACCTTCTTTCTGGTAGTTGTAGAGAGCAGCAAGACCTTCCCTCATCCTCTTTTCCTCCAGGCTACACAACCCAGCTCCCTCAGCCACTCCTTGTAGACTGGGGCTCCAGACCTTTCACCAGTTCCCTTGCCCTTCTCTGGATATCCTCCAGCCCCTCAATGTCTTCCTTGTAGAGGGGATTGACCAGAATTCAACATGTGGTCTTACTAGTGCTGAATACAGGGAGACAATCACTGCTGGACACATTATTTCTGATACAAGCCAGTGCATTTCTTGGCCAAAGCAATGCTGGCTCATGCTCAGCTGGATGTCAATCAGCACCCCCAGGGCTTTTTACTTCAGGCAATTTTCCAGCCACTCTTCCCCCAGCCTGCAGCTCTGCTTGGGGTTGTTGTGACCCAAGTGCAGGACCCAACATTTTGCCTTTTCAACCTCATACAATTGGCCTCAGCCCATCAATCCAGCCTGTTCAGACCCCTCTGTAGAGCCTTCTTGCCCTCCAGCTCATCAGCACTTCCATCCAACTTGGTGCTTTCTGTGAACTCACTGATGGTTATTAAAAAGCACTGGCTCCAATACTGAGCCCTGTGGATCACCACTTGTGACTGGCCACCAACTGGATTTAACTCCATTCATCACCACTCTGGCCTGGCCATCCACGTGGCTTTTTTACTCACTGAAGCATTCCTCATCCAAGCCATGAGCAATCAGTTTCTCCAGAAAAATGCTGTGGGAAATAGTGTCAAGGTTTCACCAAAGTTGTAAGTAGACAACATCTTCAGTGTTCCTCTCATCCACTAAGTGGGTCACCTGTCCTACAAGGAGACCAAGTTAGCCATAGTCTGCAAGTCCAGACCATATCTGATGTTTTTATTTTTATATCTAAGCTAACAGGTGCACTATTAATATAGAGTCCTGTCCATGCATGTATCTCCACTATACTTTCAAGCCCACTTTGGGATAAGACATGGATATGACCCTGTCTGCTTGCACCACCATCATACCCACGGGAGGGAAGTGGGGTACGCAGAGCCCAGCCAGCTTGTGCCCCCACAGCTCTGATCTTGTGCCTGTGCCCCAAATGCATTAAGCTCCTGCCCTGAGCCTGCTGCCCTTCTGAGATGGAGTTTTACCTGCTCTCTGCTGGAAGAAATGTGACTCTGGAGTACAATTTTCAGTGTAAATGGTAGAATTGTGAGTGAATCTGAGCAAAAAGAAATTAATGGAGAAAATTAAATCAGATGATGACTTTACAGCACACATCCATTGTGCATTCCAAAATCACCCACTTCACTACGTGTACCCATTCCAGAAGTAGCATACAGAAGTTTTACTGCAATTACATGCTGTTTTCTTTTCTAATGAGGAAATGAACAATGAGTTATCCTCCTTTAACCTTGCATGTAGAAAATAAGTCCAGCAGGCAGGAGAGTTTGATGATTTAAGATGTTATTTTCTAAATTATAAAGCCTCCTGTGGAGATGAACTTTCTTACAATCTCTGACAAACTATCTCATGATTACTGTGATAAGAGTAGTAAATGATCTAAAAATACGTACATCATCTTTTGAAGTACAAAGGAAGTTTTATGAGAGTTCTTTGAATCTCAGAGCAGAGCTGTTTGTTCTCTGTCAGGATAAACACATCATGTTAGGGTTTACCCTGAGCGGCCTAGCAGAAAATAATCTGCATAAATAGATGAAATTTTATCAAACAATGAATAAAAGATTCAAACAGAAAATTTATTTTCTTTTGTTTCTAAGAGGTGTAAAAAGAACAAAATTACCAGGCTATTTCTTTTCCCTTAAAATCTTTTTATAGATAATGGTGAACAGATGATTCTGTCAAACTTCACTTGCGATGAATTCAAGACAAGATAATATCATCATCCATCTTCTTGATGAGCCTCATCATTTTATCTTCAGTCTGAATCCTGGAGAAAACTTAACAAGCTCTACACATCTCTTCATTTAAAAATTACGGTTGAAGGAGAGAAAATGTTTAAGGTCAAGCTTCTAAGCTACCATCTGGAGCTCATTTAACAATTGCCAAGAACATCTGCCACCACTGCACATGCCTAAGACAAAACTTAGCCAACATCACCTTTTCTTTTAAGGACAAAATGTTAGAGTCACATGAGCATTGACTGAGATGCTTTTCTGCCAGCAGTAAGAATTTAGCACATATTTAGTGGTTTGACACTCCAGTGGAACTTTTAATAGATAGACAGTTCTGTAGTTCACAACACAAGACTTCACCATCTAAAAGCCTGGTTTCACAAACAGTAGTGACACATCAAAAATGTTGGGGGTGGAGTGAGGTAGAGGGGTATTCTCCAATTGATGAGAGCTGAAATGCAGTTATGGGATGGTAAAAGAAAACTCCCATAGTTCCCATTTTTGAAGCCACCCCTCTGCTTTGGCTCTCAGGTTGCTGAAGGCAGTATTTTTGGAAAGTGTTGTAAGTGAAATACGAATGCAGACACTTAAGAGCTAAATAAAACACGTCCTTAGAGATGGGTATAATATTCTCTAAACTTTTATAACGAAATGGAAAGACATAAAAATCTGAAAAACATATGGCATACAATATCTAATTTCTCAGATAAAGCTCTGTGTCTTTATTCATATTTCAAGATATATCAAATCCCACTGGCTATAAATTCCTTACATTGGGAAAGATGTTTAGAGTCTTACAAATAGTGTAATGATGCTATTCTTTACTCACACGCATGAATTCTTAGTGGCAAGAAATAGATAGGAGATGAAGACCTGTATAATTAAATACAAGAGAAATGGTTTGGGGTTTGTTGGTTTTTTTTTTTTTCATAGCTTGTATGGAAATTATCTCCTCTAAATGATGGGCATGACATATAAAATGCCTATTAAGATATGATGAAAATTTCAACTAGAAGGAGGCATTTTACATGGTTGCATCATTAGTTTGATGGTCTGATCAGACACTGTAGACTCTTTCAGACATGCTTAGTGTATCAAATTTCTGTAGTTTGGTAAATGCCATGCATTGGATTATTTTCCATAGGTGAAAAAAGTAATACAATATACTAACTATTTAGTGATCTGTCTGAACTATGTAATAACCAGTGTGTGCAATTCAAGGTAATGCATATGTATATTAATAGGTATAATGAATAATTTCATTCCATTTATAGGAAAATGTATTTTAATGGTGTCTGGAAAGCAGAGAAAATTGAAGTGATTGAAAGACTGAATGTGACTAAAATTTCCACATTGATTACAGATCAATTTACCTTTGAAACTGGAAAACGGGAGTTATGCTTCACGTCTTTTTCTATATGAGTTTTTAAATTATGCTACATTTTGTACTTTAATAGGTGGCACAATTTAATCCTTATCAGAGGGACAGAAGTTATATAGAAACTGGCAGTGTTTGTCTCATGGTGTAGAAGATTAATGGGAAGTATAATATTTTGGGTTTTTTTATTATGGCTAAATATAGGTCTCCTAAAAATTATCATCAAATTGGGTTTTTTACAGAATTTTTCTGTTTGTGTGAAAATGAAGAGAACAATGCCTGCAGCCAAACCTCCAATCTAGCAACTATTAACTTTCCAAAATTCAGAGCACCATTATCAAATCCATGACACAAACAACATTGTATGTGATCTCCACCCAGGCTTATCGTGCCAGCTCTATTCAAGAATTTTAACTGGCAGAGGAGCCTGTCACTTTGGATGTGATTTTACATTTTTTCTTGATGCCTAGAAATTGTTTATCTTTAGTAGGACCTAAATGTTTTCTTCGCTTTTGAAATGCCTCTAGTCTGAACAGTCTGCTCACAGCTGAAACAGAATTTGTAAGCAGGCTGGCATTCATGGTGTGACACTTTCTCACCTGATCCAGATTAATTTAGACTGCCACTGAATCCTCAGTCTGCTGAATCTCCCTGGAGTAACTTTTGTACATTATGAAAATTTAAAAAGAACTTCTGCTTTTAAGAATGAATTGACAAATGAAAAAGTGATAGTTCACAGAATACCCACAGATGTAAAGCAAAATGTCTCCAAAACCTTAATTACAGTACAAGGATAAGAATGCTGAGATTGGTGGTAAACTACATTTATAAGAGCAAACATTTAAAAGTCAAGAAAGTCAAGAAGTTTAGGTCGACAGGCAAAGTATACAGGATTTTTTGTTACGTTTTGCATACTTCAAAATAGGGAAAAAAATAATGTTTTATGCTTAGTGTGGAGCCAAAGAAAGATGAATTTGAGTAGAAATGTGCATGGGAGTTGTGTATAAGAATTCAGTCTCATTCTTTTCAATAGAATTGGAGAATTTCATTGGGCTATTTTAGATATGAATTTTTATTTTGCAAATAAGGCCATAACTCTAAATTGTGGGAAAGGCTAAAGCTATGCTTTGATTATTTGTTTGCAGTTGGTAATCATATGTATTTGCTTCCCATGTTTGCTAAGTTGTATTTTTGTGTGTTGTTGAAGCCATGTAAAAAATTAGAATGGTTTACTGTGTTAATGCCTGTCTTTGTTGTGGTTTAATTCCATTGGCAATGAAACATCACACAGCCACTCATTCATTCCCCCCTACCCTGGTGAGGTGAGGAGGAGATTCAGAAAAAGGTAAAACCCCCAGGCTTAGATAAGAACAGTTTAGTAATTGATATAAATTAAAATAGAACAAAACCAGCAATTGTAGTGAGGAGAGAGAAACAAGTGACACACATTACAGTTGCTCACCACCCACTGACCAATGTACAGCCTGTCCCCCAGCAGCAATCAGCCTCACTGCCACCCCCTACTCCAGTTTAGGCACCGAGCAAAATGTCCTACAGTGTGAAATATCCCCTTGGCCAGTTCAGGTCACCTGTTCTGCCCATGCTCCTCCCATCTTCTTGCACACCTGCTCACTGGCAGAGGCTGGGAAACTGAACAGTCCTTGAGTAAGGGTAAGCACTGCTTAGCAGCAACTAAACCATCAATGTTATTCTCATACTGAATCCAAAACACATCTCTAGGAGGAAAGTTAACTCTATTCCAGACAAAACCAGGACAGCCCAGTAACAGCCAGTGTAAAGCTGCTGCACAAAACCATCTTTGTCTCTCAGCAAAACAGGGATGAAAATACTGTTTGGAGTTTATCTCAATGCAGTATGGGTGATCCTTAATCGTGTCCTATCAAGCAGGCAAGCAAGCACTGGAAGTCACTGAAGAAGAGTGGGGAAAAAAAAGGGAAAAAAAAGAGCAGGACAATTTGGAATTAAATCATTTTGGCAGGTGAGGGAACTTTCAACCTGGGACAAACTAATATCAGTTGAATGATTTGGAAAGAAAATCCTCATGTGGCAAATATTTTCCCTTTGCTTTTATCAAAGATATTTATAGGTTTTAATAAGTGCAAAGACTCACATTCAGCATCTAATGCGGCATTCTCTGTTTCCGTAGCAGTATTCTGGTAGCGATGCTGATAATGCCATAAATAAACACAGTGGTTTGGAGCTGCTCAAGTGATGAAATCCTTTTTCATTCTTCCTTTTGCTAGCCCAGCTACATCTCTTGGTGCCACCAAAAGTAGGCAGATTTTTGAAGAAGTATTATACAGATTGAGGTGGGGGATGAAAAGTCATGTCACATATACCCTCCTGGCTCCTAGCTGCTGAAAGCTGATGTTTCCCTCCACCATTAAGAAGGGGCTGTTATGGAGATAACATGGATTGTGGTGAGGTTCAGTTGAACTGGAGGAGAAAATGCATGGAAAAGGGACCAGGGAGAAATGGGCAAAGAGGAAAATATTAGAAGAAAATTATTGCAAGAAATAGGAGAAAACAGAAAAATGAGAGACTAAAAAGTAGGTTAAAGTATATAAGGAAAAGACTTGGGAGGGAGGGAAGAGAAAGGGAAGGAAATATTGAAGGTTAGTTTGAGAAGTTTGCTGACACTCTCAAAAAATGTGTAGTATCAGGAATTCCCCAGAACTCCCCAACTCTACAAACAGGAGAAGACAGGCAATGGCTGAAAAAGCTGGTCTTATTTTAATTAAATGTTTATTTAAGTCTAACATATTTAAAAATTATAATTGGTTTCCCCCAGCAATGCCCTTAACCAAGCCCCTTCACAAAGATCTTTGAAAAGCAGTCAACTCATGAAAAATCCCACTTGGCAACCCTTTTTTCCTGAAAAAGAAGCTTACCGAAATCTTCAAAGGCCAGAATCTGGCATAGTTTTCTCTTGAGTAAAGTTAACTCTGTGAGCTGAAGCCCCTCCAGGAAGCACGACGTGCTCCAGCTCGCTGCGTGCGTGGTCTCTGCGTGCCCAGACCTACAGGCAGGAGTGACTGACCTTTCTGCCCAGTGATACCTCATCCCATGCCACCTGCCCCTGCCCAAGGAACCTCATTTTTGTGCATGGCCCAGGTGGCAAACTGCAGCTGCAGCCAGGATGGGTGGCTGAGGGTGGTACCAAGGCAGGTGTGTGGTGTAACCCCCCCCGCTCTCGGACTGCTCAGTGTCCAGCTGTGGCACCGCAGAGCGTGTTCTATCAGCAGGTTCATGGTCCCACAGGAAGAAGAAATACATGAATTTTCAATGAGCTTTGTTCTGACAAAGCTGATCCTCTCCCACTGCCCTTCGGTGTGGGCAGACATTCCCTGCAGCAGCGGGTGAAAGGTGCCATAACCGTGCACCTGAGCAGGTTTCCATCCAGAGACCACAGACCTAAGGCTGGCTTTAAATTATTAGACAGGACTTCTGATGACTGTGATCAATGTTGATGTGTAAGAACAAACCTTTCAGAAGAATATCACATCCTATTACTCTGCAATTAAAATCCACAGGGATGTTTAGAAGAAATTAAAATTCATGTCCTTGTTGCTACCTGTGTAAAAATGGATGGAGCGATGCCTTGCCTGAAAGCTCAAATGGGCTCCAAAACTTCTAAATGACGCTCATGTTGGGAAGCCACAGCCCCAGATTTCTGAAATTCAGGCTCTTTTAATGCATTCTAGGTAGGGTACTTAAATATTCATATCACATGGTCTTTGCAAGTCTGATATTAGAACAGACATGGAATAAAGGTCAACAGAGAGAAAAGTCTAATAATAATAAAACAGAAATGCATATGCATTCACATCTTATCAAATACACAATGGAGTTGGCTGGGCATGTTTAGAGGAAGTAATTTTTCAGACAGAAAAAAACGGTATGTGAAGGAAAGCTTTCATCAATACTTTATATACAGTTTCTGCGTGGAAAGAATTCCTGGTGAAAGTACATGTACAACCAATTATCCACTCACTGCAGCCACCTCTGGGGAGAAGGAATAGAAAGTTGTTTCTATAGCTCATTTTGTCAAGGGACCTGGCCCTCTGGTTCAGAGTGCCCAGACTCCTGGTGGAAGTGGGAAGTGGGAAGCACTTTGAGGGGCACATTCAGAGTTGTACAATGCCTTGCCCCAGCTCCTCTGCCTCATACTCCCTTCTTGCCCCCAGCCCAGCCCAAACCATGCCTGGGATAATGGCAGTTTTCTGGAATGTGCCTGGGGATCTAAATGAGGATGTCTGGCCCCGTGGTACCTCCCAAAAGCCTATTAGTTAGAAGCAGTCTCTCTCTCTATCACTCCTGATGGTTGTTGACTGTCAAGAAGTTCATAAGAGGGAATTGAGTTTCCCATTTCTGAAGAAAAATCAAATGATTTGTTTTTCACTCTGAGACCTAGTCAGGTGCAAATATACCAAGTACAATTTAGTGATATCAATTTAATTGCATATTTCCTTCAAACTATATGACCACCTGGATGCAGTCACAACAATAACAACCGTAAATCAATGTTTGTGAGGAAATGCTAAGCATTAAGATCTAATAATATGCTTTCTTGGAAGCTGCTGTAAAATTTTTTGTTTCCCTTTGCAAATGAGTGTTAAGAATGCCAAGAACCAAAAAGTGTCTAATATTATTTTTCCCCAGATGAAATGAAAAGATATTGATTTCTGTGAAAGAGATTCCTTGATATGTAAACACATTATTCTAAGGCTTAAAAGAATCATATACTTTTATTTCTCCTGTCTTCTGAAAACACTTGAAGGAAATATTTTATCAAAAGAATTAAATGAAATGTTGTGTATGTTCCCAGATAAAAAAGCCACCAAACATATAACCTACATTTTCACATTGTGTACGTATACATTCCTAATTTTACCTTATACTTACTTAAATAAAAGGCATCTCTGAACACTAAAAGATGTGAATCTGCAAGGTTTCTTTTGTGTGAAGTAGCACCAAGGCTGTCTGGAGGACACTCAGTCTCATGGTTTAGTGTGAGGAGTAGGGATTTGGACTTGATGATCCTTATGGGTCCCTTCCAACTCGAGATATTCTGTGATTACGTCACATCTGATCATGAGGGTGAATATCAGAAGAGATTCTCCTTCTTATCACTTGCAAGGGCCTCTCATGTGCACATGTTTTAAAGATGATTCCACTGTTTTATAACAACACAAGTGACCACCAAAAGGGTAAGAAACAGAGGTGAACCAGTACAAAGCACCTCCTTTTACTAGGTGGCTTTGCAACTGACGCTTAGGGTTCTCCAGTTAGGGTGGTCATTCCTATAATTTCATTGACTAGGGGAACCTTTAAAAAGAATATAGAATTCCATTAGCGGTCTGTTAGTCCTCCGGTGCAGTCAGCCATTTGAGCCTCTGCACTGTTCTTTAGAGTCATTTGTCTGCTAAAATAAGCATGACAGGAAATCTGTGACTGATAATCCAGTTATTTCTGTATTTCTGTAGAATATAGAAATTTACATGCATATGTAATAGATAAAAAAGTCATATAAATTTATGTTTTGCATATATATTACATCTAAAATTATGAGCTAATGCTTATTTATAAATTTATACATATAAATTTGTATATAAAAATCTAGTTATTTCCATATACCCAGAATGAGAGAAACTTTCCATATTTAAGAATTTTAGATTGCAGAAATATCCTGTACTCCTCTGTTTTTTTCTTTTATATTTTCTTCAGAATGGGCCACGGTTGTTCAGATTTAATTGGGGCATAGGCTGTTCTAACTCATCAGCTGAAGTACTCTTCTTCAACAAACTTAGCCATGGAGACTACAATTTCATAAATATCTTCCATTTCCCAGCAGCTTTGCCTTGTCTTGAGCATGCACAATGGAAAAAGAAAGGTCCAGGAGTTACCAACTGCTCAATAAAGGAGAAAGAACATTCCTGTGTCTGCCATGGAACAGTACAAAACAGCAAAGAAGAAAAGCATGTGCTGTATTTGTGGTTAACCAGGACAGCAAAAGGAGAGGAAGCCCCAAGATTAACAGAAAAAAAAAAATCTGATTTGTGATGGCCACAATAACTAGATGGAAAAAAGCCACCATGTATTTCAATTCCAGTTAAATTAAAGCATGTTTCTGCCTAATACTTTTGATAGTTTGTCCATGAGCACTTTGTTATTTAAACAGCGTTCATGTGGTACAGCCAAGTTTAGAAAGGATTTATTTAACATGCCATTACAGCAATTAGCCCCAGGGAAAGTTCAGCTTGCATACCCAGCTTCTAAATATGTCTTGAGTTTGTATTTATCAAGCAAGTTTCCTTTTTCCCCCCTACTGAGTATAAAGTTTTCCTTTTTTTTCCTCACCTCACAGCTCCTCTGAAGCTTTCAACCTGAGCTCTTTTCTGAGCACCTGGCACACTGGAGCTCCAATCCAGAGGTCCCCTTCCATGTTCCCTCCTGAGGACACTGGCACAATGTCTGTCCTCAGTCGGGTGCATCTGTCAGGCCACATGTGTCAGTTGGGATCATGACTGCAGGAGTAAGTAGATAAAGACAAGATGTTTAAGAGGCAGAAAGGAGATTCAGGATGTTGAAGTTCAGTTTCGAGCTCTGATGTGACTTGAAGCAAGTCATGTAGTCATTACCTACTCATTACCTGTATCTTGGCTCTGCATGGTGATCGTTGTAGTTTACCTTCACTGTGGCTACTCAGTCTGTAGTGGATCACTTGCAATGTTTACTTACATCAGGTAACACATCAAGGGTCCAGTCTCACTTTGGGCCTCCAGACATAACCATTCCTCAAAAAGCTTTTGGAACCCTATGACTTTGATCAGATCTTCACAAGTAAGAATGACATTCTGCACAGTGGAGGAAATGAGTTCTGGTGCCCAAAATATCTGGGTTTGAGTTTTCCAGGATATCATACTAAAAAAAAAAAAAAAAAAACCAAAAAAAAAAAAAACCCCAAAAAACCAAAAAAACAAAAAAAAAACAAACCAAAAAAACCCAAACATATTTTCTCTTGTAAATAAAAACCATTTTATTTTATTCTGAATCCAAGACATAACTTCCTTTGTCTGTACACCTCTCTTGATGACAAGGAGCAGACACAGCACTTCTTCACCACCAATAGCTCTGGGCCTCCTGATTTCATTTTCACATTTCCTTTACTACCATCCACAGAGGTGATTTTCCAGGTTCCCTCGGGAACAGGGAAGGAAGTGATTTCTTACAGGATTCTGCTGAACACAGCGTGTGCAACCAGCATTCCAATGCCACAATCCCACTTCCATCTACCATTGGCTGATGAGCCTCTCGCAATGCATGTGGCAGGAACTTGCACTTTTCGCCCTCCAACATAGATTGGGACCAGTTTCTGCTACATTTTCAGCAGGATTTCCCACAACATTCAATGCACGAACCAGAATGCAGCTCTAAATCTACTTCTTCTTATGTCTTCAACTGCAATTAGATTTTTTTAACTGTTTTTAATGAGCATGCATTTTTCAGTCATAATGAATTGCAAGTGTTGCAAAAGAGAAGTGGTGTTTCAGAGCCTCTGCTTGCTGCACATATTAGCCACAAGAGGCATCGGGAATGTCACTGGCTGGGTTAAAAGAGTAATGTTGCTTTGGTTTTGCAATATGCATAAAAAATCAGCCTTTTTCACTCTGCATACTCTTTCTGCACAACACAATGAACATTCATTATACACCAGCTCTGAACGAAGCACAGTGATACCAATGGAAATTTTTTCTGAAGCATCAACAGGACTGGCCAAACTGATTTGTTGGAGGCAAAATTCCCCATCTAGTTTAATTTCCTACCACTTATTCTGTCTGTATCATATAAATGAACCGAAGTACAATAATACTTCTAGCAAATGACTCTACAAACCCATAATTCCCTGACAGCTTCAACCACTGGACTTCTTTTTTAACAGTGTTTTGAGCCTTTTCGCGCATGTCTGCAATAAATTAAAATCTGAATATTTCCAAATCTATTTCCCTGCATTATGTCTGGATTGTTCAGGATGAATGGCTACAGCAAGAAAAGGTGAGAGGAATTTCAAGGGCTCCATGAACACTGCCTAGTGTACCACTGCAGTATAAGATTAACTGACACCAGCTTGACCTGCTACTTGCCTGAAGGAAAATGGTCTGATGGTATTTGGTAAAGTTTATGAGATGCAGGTTCCTACTGTGGTGTAGGCAGGTCTTTAATTTGCTGTCATTTGTGACTGTAATGCTCCCTAGGCATACAGCTTTGTCACAGAAGTGACAGAGAATCAAACTTCAAATTGGTGATCTTTTTTTTCCCCCGCTTTTCCCCAGCATCCTTTGGAATGAAAGGAATGTGAGGCAGAGAGAACAGTGCAAATGTGATGAATAGTGTTCATGGGGCAGTCGCGAATAAAATAGAAAAGAGTTACATAAGTGTTTGGAGAGAAAATATATGCAACTGCTCTCAACTACTTGCTTAGAACATATGATTTAATCTAATTTAAAATTTATTTTAAATTCAATCTTATTAACTTAGAAAGAAAGAAAGAATAGTTCCAAAACCTAGTTTGGAAGAAACAAAAATTTTGCTCCCTGCTCATGAATCTGTGCCATGTTTGAAGGACTCATTTTAACAAATGTAATGAACAAATACAGAGAAAAATTATCCTGGAAAAATTATTGAAGCCCAGTTTTGGAACCCCAGCTAGCTTTGATCAAAAGCAAACTTCTATATAATGTTAGAAAACCACTCATATATTTTAGTGGGAAAAGCTGTCTGGTTATAAAGGAAAAAACAATCATGTCTGGTTTTCCCTCACTGGATTCCTGAAATTAACAGGGAATGACATAGTGGCTGTGAGCGTTTCATAGTTTCTGGGGTGGAGAAGGAGGGAATATTTCTCACTGATTTCTACTGACCCCTTGTGGTAACCTGAACTGCATATCATATCCTGCCGAAGGAGACTTTGGCTTCCTCGTGGTAGGAAGCGTTTACCATGGGCAGGAAGAGTCTTAAGAGCTTACTCTGACCATCTCAATGGCCTCTTAAGAGCAAAAAACTCTTAGGTTGTCAAGAATCCAGCAGATGGCCAAAATTCAAAATTTTTCTGAGTCCGCAAGGGGAAGATTTTGGACTGCTTGGTGTGTAAGGAGGCTGCAATTCCAAAGGACAGGTACTGACAATGTAAACATAAGACTGAAATTCTAGTAATTAACTCCATCCACCAAAATCCCAGAACTTAATTAGAGGCAAATGTATGCAAATTTTATTTTGCACTACTGGGGAATGCCATTTTCTATAAAAATGTCTTTCTAAAAACTAAATTCAGCCCTAAGATGAGAATTTATTCAAAGATGGGCATTGCCCCTGTGTTGGGTAATTTAGTCTAGATGTCAGCCAGAATAAGAGATGGGACAAGCTGTAAGAGGGGTGGTTAGAGATATTCCAACTTTCAGCCTTTCCAAAGTACATATTAAATCCAGTGAAAGACAAGAATTTTAAAAAAAATCTATTTGGAAAAAATAATTAAAATTACTGTAGTATATGTTCACTTTCAAGTACATGTAAATTCTTTATACTTGCATGCTCACTATGCAAACATTCTGTCACTTGGGAACAAGCCAAGGTTCTTGCTACTTCCATTTGTTCTAAAAAGAGTCACTTTCAGAGGAAAAGCATTACTAAGGGAAATATTAAGGAGTGCGTAGCATATTTTACAGTTTCATTTTTATATAGAAAACGTACATCTGAATCTCACACAATCCATATACCTGGGAATTGTACTTTACAGATTTTGTCAGCTGTCAAAACACATAATTAGTACCTGAAAGATAGTTATTGTTTATTGATGAGAGAAAGCAACTACAAGAAGTTCCAAATCTCATGTCATGTTTCCCTGATGTTTGCAAAGATTAAAAGTCTGCTACCTTGTCTGACATGCCTTCTCTGGATTTGGTGGTTTGTTATATTAGCTGGAAATATGTTCCAGACTATTTGACACACATGGAACCAATTCACTGAATTCAGTATTGCTTTCATTCTTCCCCTTCTTAAGGGAAAAAAAAAAAAGAAAAAAAGAAGAAATAGCTGGAACAATGAATAAATGTTATGTATGTTGGCGAAGCATACAATGTTCTATAGACTTAGACTCCTCGCTCCATATGTTTTCTCTTGCTTCATGTGCTTCCTGTAAAATTGCCTGAGGTTGTCCATGAAAAGTTAGGGGAAATAATTTCCATTAATGTTTTCTGTCTCTTAAAAATGAAAAAGAAGATGACAAAAACTACCTTAGATGAAAACTGCTAGTTATAAAATTTGAGAGCAAGTAAATGGAGCTTTCAAGCTTCAAACAAAGCAAGTGGCCAGCAAAACCACATGGGAAAATATATTTGCTTTAGACATAAATGAATCAGGCCTAAAATAAATATCCTTGTCTTTCCTTTTTAGGGAAGCATCTTTCAGCTTAACTTTTGGAAATGAGAATAATACACAATAGTCATACCTGATGGGCCACCCACAGCATGAGCATGGACCTCTAACATGAAAAGAAACGTGGAAATCAGGCATGTCTAACTCTTCTCCTTGATTGCAGCAGAAGTAAAATTAAATATCTGAGAAAATAACCCTGTACAGAATTTAACCAATTTTGGAACATTGTCCTGAAAAATGGCACTTTTGATCTTTCCAACTGAAAAAAGAAAATTCATTAGAAATTTCCCTGTGGTTCCATGGACTCACCAGAACAGCCAAGCCATTCAAGGGGTTGATGAGCAATAAGTTTGGGGCCTAATATTTTTCTGTTTGAGCCAGGCTGCAAAAACAGTCAATAAAATTGATTGAAATCGTAAAATCTAAAATCACATGCTCTACATTTTCATAAGTTCATCTTGAAAATATTGTTCTAATGTCTGCAATGAAATTTGTTATCCACTTTTCCTTCTTATGTGTTTCATATACCAGTGACACTTTAATATGCTTTGGGGTGTTTTGGGAAGGAGTAAGTTTTCTTTTCAAAACAGTTTAAATATCTGAACAGATGTAAAATTAGCCAACATTGACAGTATAACCAGTTGCATACTGCAGACAAACTTGTCAGAAAATTCTAATATGATATTTATCAGCTTTTAAATGAGAACACAACTATCAGCTTCAACATAACCTAGGATAATGTAATGTTTACAGCTGAAGAATGACTGAATGCTTATACTTGCATAAATGTTTGCTTTTAATGGCCACATTTTCCACTCCCATGATACAATAGTCTACTCAAACCTTTCTGGGTTATAACAACAATTATTATGATTTTTATATCTATACAATGATGCCTACAAAATATTTAATACCTAAGCAGCTGGTGCACTGTGGCCGATGCTTACTAAATGAATAAATGTTTTGTCTTGTGTTTCCCCCATGTACTTGCCTCCATCTGTTGTCTTGTGTCATTTTTGATTGAGGCCTAGAGGCAGTACCACAAAACAAATAAAGTCAATTTTGTTTTCATTATTGCAGGGCCAAGAACCCTACTTCCATCCTGAAAACACTGGTGCTTGGTGCTGCACAAACATGAATGCAAAGAGATGCTTTCCATACGTACACCCCGTGCAGTAGGACGACTTTACAGTACAAAATTTTTCATGAGAAGTTTAAATTGGTGTTTGTTACAGGACAAATAACTTTATCGAGCGTGCAGTCTGAGTGAAAGCAGATTTACCAAGCTGACAGAGGAAGTTCTAGTTCCTCCTAATGAGTGCTCTAAAGTGAACTGTGTTCTCCAGGTCAAAAGACAGGCGAGCGTCTGTTTAACTTCACATCCTCCCCATCCCCACCATGCCTGCAACCTGCCCTCTTCCAAGACAAGAGCTCACCAGCTCTGACCCACAGCCTCTGGGGACCATGGTGTGCTTGTGCTTAGCCCTTGGCTGTGTGCACTGGCTGCTTCCCCCCACTGCAGGGGTTGATTAATCACTGCGCTACTTCAACACAAGCCCACAGAGCTGATCTCCATGAGTGCATTCTAAGAACAGCTCTCATCAACGGGGCTAATGCAAACAGTGCTTTTAGATATGGGATGGTTTCTCAAGGGGGTCCCTTCTCATTTTCGTTGGCTGCAGAGGGAGACCACCTGGCTAACTCAGTTGATTAATTCATGTGCTTGAAGTTGGCACCCTAAAACTCTTACAAATGTTTTAGGACAGCTGTTGGGTCAGAATCAAACGTTGGCACCCTAAAACTCTTACAAATGTTTTAGGACAGCTGTTGGGTCAGAATCAAACCGTAATTTTTAAGGGCTTGCCTGCTCAGCCAGGAGGTACATAGGTTCCTGTATTTGGGTGGTGGATTTCTACACCCATACAACCATATGTGCAGATCCATACAGTCGTTCTGTTCTTCTACAGCTCCTGAAAATACATCAGTGAGGGTTACAGAGCTGGTGCTTACTAGTACAAAGAGTGCTGTAGTTCAGTCTGTGAACAATTCTGCAACCTGAGCCCCTGAAACCCAACCTGTCTGTAATCAAACACTCCTTGTTTGAGACAATGGCACAGAGGAAAGACAGTTGCAGCAAGAACAGGAACAAAAATGGCAGAGAAGAGTGACTGAGGATTGCAAGTTCCAGGGAGCCTGTGGTCCCGTGTGTTTGGATAGCAAACTTAGTCAGTGAGTGCAATCCAGCACAGACCCTTGGTTTGGGCAATACCTTCTAGGTCTGAGCCTTGCTGACATTAGCTATCTAAGCCCAAAGAATGATTAATGTACAGGCAAGTGGGATTTCATCCCAAATGTGAGTATTTTAGGACAGGTCTGTTGCCGATCTCACAGTCTGTGAGCTCAATTTTCTCGAGAAACATCTTGGAGTTGTCTGTCTCTGCTGAGCAAATGGCTTTGGGGACAAAGAGCTGAATCCTGAATTGAGTGAACTAGATTGTCCCTGACACCTCTGTCAGGACAAGTTTCTCTCAAGAGAAGGACACGATCTCTTTTTCTTGGAACTGCATAAGACATCATTCAGTATGGCTATGTTTGACAACTAAGAGAAATACAGCTGTATTCCAGAACTTAAGCTAAATAACTTGGTATCACGGAAATTTTTAGAATTGCAGTTAAAGCTGATGACCCATTTTCCATTGTCTTGAATCCCAAATAAGGTGTATTAAATATTAATTTCGGATCTGTTTCAGAGTGTACCTCTGAACTTGGAAGGCCATTCCCCTTAGGGAAGAGAAAAGGGAGAAAGGGGAATTCCCTCATTTATTCATAAAAAGATTTATTCTGTTTTGTGTAATTGCTGGCATGGGAGCAATCCTTCCACTCAGAAATAGCTGCATGTGATATACTGCCAAGTGGTCTAAAATACCAAATTCAATGAAGTAAGACAGATACATCCCAGATACGAAAATTTTGTGGAAGAAATTGAAAAAAAAAATCTTATTCACCTCTGACCTCTTCTTTCTTACATATCATGAGGTCATGTGATGGACTTCATGTTAGACTAAATGATTCTTCTGATGGAGTAATCTCTGAAGAGATTTTGGGTTTCCTTGGTTCTGTTTTTACTCAACTGGTGGTGGAAATTTTCACTTCTGATCATTACTTTGCTGCTATTCAAATGCATGGCAAAGATTTTTAAGAGTTATGGATATTTTCTTGCCTCACTTTCCCCCTTACTTTTAGTAGTCTAAGTAAAAGAATAAATAAATGCTTGATAAGCCTATGTGGCACAGATGTCTCCTCCAAGCCCTTCCCATATCGCTCAAGTGAGCCAAAACCTGACAGTGTGGCCAGACCCCAATTCCTGATTTTATTACTACAATGGCATCTACTCCATTTACAATCAGAGCTCCCACATCCCAGGCACTGCACACTGCAGATAGTCATAGAATCATTGAGTAATCTCCATTGGAAGGATCCACAAGGATCACCAAAGTCCAACTCCTGACCCCGCACAAGACACCCCAAGAATCACACTGTGTGCCTGCGATCATTACCCAAATGCTTCTTGAACTCTGGCAGGCTTGGTGCCTTCCCTGGTGAGCCTGTTTCAGTGTAAGAAAGATTTGTTATCCCCCAGGGCCTTCAGCCTAATATGAATAACAAATGAAGCCAAAGGCTGTTCTTCCATTCATCAGGAAAAGAGACTGAGCAGTTGTGCCCTGTGGATTTTGTGTGAGAAAAGTCTGCAACTGCCTGCACTGCTGGTCTTTGATCCTCAGATCATGACTTAAAAAAAGGGGGAAAAGGTAGGAAGATGAAGGTAAAGTCAGTTACAAAGTTCTATATTTGATAGCGACGTGGGGAGTAAAAACAAAATCATAGAATGACAGGACATAAATGCAGTGGGAGCTAGGGAAAGATGAAAGAAGAAAGGAAATTGGATAACAATAGTGATCAGAAAGAATAAAGGCAAAGACAAATAATGACAAGCAAGAAAGAAAGAGGATTAAAGGTGAATGATGAAAGCTATGGAAATAAGGGTGGTAGCTGCTATCAGAATAACAGGAAGTTATTTTATTTAAGATGTCATTGTTAGGAGTCAGAAAACATATTTTTGTTTAAACATAGACGATCTTGAGAAGAGGAAGGTTTCAAGGCAAAAAGGACTTTGGGGAAATTGAGAAAACAGCTGACAATATGTTTACATGGCACCAGCAGCTGCTGGAATTAGCTGAGGATGGCCTAGCTTGGTGTACTGGCAATGGTACAGCTTGTGTTAGCACTGACTTTCACATAGCCTAAGCAGTCCTGTTAAAATATGGGGAGTTAAAAAGTATCTGAAAATACTCTTTCAAATATATATTTTTTTTGCTTTTGCAAGTTTCATCTGAGAAGGATACACCATTATGAGTTTTTATTGTTTCATTCTTTTCAATTATTTAATAATGAAAATTTTTGTATGGAATAAAAAAAATCTCAGAACATCATCGGGAACATCAGCAAACTTCCTTATGAATAGCTCATACATGCAGCACAGGTTTTGGAGTTTGTTTTACAGGCATAATTTGGACTGACTTCCAGGGAGTCCAAGACTGAAAACATGCAAGGAACTATAGGTAGAGTGCCAGGCCCTGAGAAATATTCCTGTCTCTTGCTGTTCTCTGCCCAGCCCAGATGGACATCTGAGATGCTCTTGCCAACAGGCTGTGCTTACACCATTTAGAGCTGAATTAGTGGTTTGGGGAACAAGCCCCTGAAGACCCAATTGCCACATAAATAGAGCTGGGAATACCTTCACCCTCCCCTGGCAGCCAAGGCTATTCCCCACCATGCAGCAATGGGCATAAACGCTGAGAGCCTGTACTTCCCAGAAAAAAAAAAGTCAGCCCAATGTCATTATTCTCTTAACGAGAGATGGGTGGGATGAGTAAAGCAAGGAGATAGAGAGCCAGACATGGCAGTGAGGTCCGTGCCAGGACAGCAGTGGAAGAGCCTTGGGGCACCATTGGGATAGAGCCCTGCCATGACTGAACCATTTCCACTGTCTCTGCATCGGGGGAGCTGGGGAGTATTTGAGATCCAGGAGCTAATCCAGGTCTGCTTCCAAGCCTGCTTCCAGGTCTGCTTCTGTCTTTGCCTAACAGCAGCAGCAGCCACAGCAGCTGCAGCAGCAGCAGAGTTTTTGCATCACCTGGGGTCTATGGCTGCTCAAGATTATCTCCAAATTCATCTCCAGAAAGGACTAATCACAGCTGATGTACCTGCCATACTAAATTAGAGAAGTCCCACCAACTGTTGTTTTTATATCCCACTGCTTAGTTCAGTAAAATATGTGTTCTCTAATTCCTTGTATTAGTGCTTTGTTGTCCCCAGAGAAGAAGCCTCCTTAACTTAATACCAGTACATGTGTAGTTAGCAGCTTGTAACACTTTGCTCTGCTTCCTCGAATGCTGAGGTACACTGAGTTTATGAGTGGGACTCATTGCCACAAGACCTTGTAGTCTTACCAGTTAAAATAATCTTTTTTTTTCCTGGGACCTCTATCTCATTCAATTTCTTATAGCTAAGGCTCTTCAAGTGCCATCATTTTACTATGAACTCTAATTCTCAAGACCTGACTCCAGGGATCTGGTGATTAACTGGAATTTATGGTACAGGAGAGCCATACCTTTCAGTGAAAATTTTCGCTGAAAGAATAATAAAGTACTGGAATTGTCTTCCCAGGGAGGTGGTAGAATCACCCTCTCTGGATGTGTTTAAAAAAAGACTGGACATGGCACTTGGTGCTATAGTCTAGTTGAGGTGTTAGGGCATAGGTTGGACTTGATGATCTTAGAGGTCTCTTCCAACCTCATTATTCTGTGATTCTGTGATTCTGTGACTGAAATGACACAATAACAGAGATAATATCGGCAGGTTTTTTTTTCAGCCAAAACTCTTGCCTAGAAGAACTCACAGAATGAGGGATATCTGGCTGCAAAGAGATCCGTAAACAATAATCATTGGAGCTGGGTGGAAAAAGTTAATACCAGCTCCTGGAGGATTTCAGTATTTGATGACTGCTTTCGTGTTGATTTAAAATGAAAGCTCAAAATGTCAAAGTTCTGCTTAGTCAGATTCCAAGCTCAGTTCAAAATCCATCTGAGCAGATGAAGACTGTTCCTAAAGCCCCGAAAATTCTGAAATATAGACCTTGATGATTAATTAATCTTTCATGTGAAAGGTTTTGCCACCAGGAAAGAAAGGATTTCTGGGGCCAGGCTCTTTGAAGCCCACCCAGAGTGGCAGCCTGACATGCACTGCTGGTGGCCAGTGGTGAATGATCTATTCTCACCAGAGTTTTTCCCAGTGAATTCCAATCCTTCTTAAAATGGCTTCAGGATGATTCAGTCTCTGTTGAAAGAAGCCTCTGTGAGCCATCACTATTCAGAAGGAACTGTCTAGAAAATATGTTCCTTTCCATTTAGAATCCAAAAAGGGTACAGAGAGTACCATGTTTCATCAGCATAAATAATTAACTGCAGAATGACATGTAATATTCATGCTTAAAAATCATTAAAAAAAATAGGCTGGAAAAAAATTTTAAACATGGAGTGATATTAATCATTTAGCCACAAATTCAACTTAGAGCTTCTCTTTTGTTTAATTTAATTATTATTTTTAAAAATCTAGTCACAGGCAGATGTTGCTCTGCAAATCCACAGAACTAGTACCCACACGTGAGACAGCCTGAGGCTTAGCAACTTGCAGTATTAATTAACATCATGAAGCATTGTTAATGATAGTGAAAAAAGTAAGAATGAAGAATTTTCTGTGCTTGGTAAAATAGGGACGAAAATGGGTCAAAAGAACAAGGCTTTTCATACAACATTGCCTTCTTAACTGTATTGTATGCTCACAGATGGTTCTCTATCTTTTCTGTATTTCCAAGCATGCACAGCAGGATCCTCTCAGAATGGAGGTGTTAAAAAGAAAAGAGAACCGCAGAAGATTTGTGAGGATTTCCTAGCAAAGAAAATGCTACCATGTAAGAGCTGAATTCGTCTCAGCAAGTGGAGTCATCCAGAGTTGTGGTGCTCTCACTGAGGAGTGAGAGGCAAACCCCATGAGCTGGCATTGTTTGGTTCGTGGCCTGGAGAACAATCACACACAAATTCGCTGTGTCAGATCTCAGTGATGGTCTTGTTCTGCCTTTCTGGCATCCATTTTGTCTTTCCTCCCCTTTTCCCAGCAAAAAGCACTCAGCCTGAAACTGGACCCTTTGTGAGATGGCTGCGGTTCTGACACGTAAGGTGATAATTTAAAATGAGAACAAAAAGTGTAAAGACGGACTGGTTGGAAAAAAATGTCCTCTGGCTGGATATAAGAATGTCTGAGTATTTGCTCCAATGTGACTGTCACCTACTATCCATCAGAAAGCTACCAGAGCCTCAGTTTAAAGAACAATATGTTTTTATCCTCTGATTTATTTTTATGCTTACCTTGAGTTTCTGGAATAACTGCAGCAACTTTAAACCATGACCCATCGTGCCTTCTGTGCTGCACTACGTTCTCAGCCAGTTCTGAAAGGCTTCATTCACAAACTAGCCCCTGCAATGCCAGGGAGCCTCTGCAGAGGGAGAAGACACTGTACACTTGGGTTTTGAAGTGCAACCTACTGAGGAAGAAAACATTATTCTCTTAGGATTTCACTGCACTCTGCAGCCCTTTCAAGTACAAAAAATACAGTGCTTGTGAACTGTTCTTCTAGTACCATATATACCTCTATATACAAACTTAGACTGGAGCCACAGACAGACAGACCTTGGACCCTACAGAAAAGTGACTTAAAGCTACTCTGCTGGGGAAGGCAGTTGTTTCCCTGAGCCTGGACCATGGGCAAACATTTGTGAAACATACCAGGGACTTCAGGCATCTTACAGGCCGTTGTCCTTAAACACATGCATGTTTTGGAAAGCAAGTATAAAATCTACCCTGTGATGATTCTCTCCCACTTCATGGCTATGTTTGTTATTTATTTCAGTCAAAAGGCTGAAGGGGACTGCACAACAGCAAAACAGAATAAGGGTTTGTGCACTTGCAGGTCATATACAGAAGTTTCATAAATGTGCTGTTGTGTAAAGCACCTGCAGTTAGGATTTCTTCTGTTGAATTGCCTGTGACAGTGAAGTGAGGTACTTTTCTTCATTAGCTCGTTCATGACAACCTCATGTTGAATATTTTATACATCCATGAGGGAGTTACAGACACATGCATGCTTTTCTGTCTCATCTGCAAGGTTATTCCATCTTCAAAAATAAACAAGAAAATTGTGATTATCCGGTGGTGATTTACTGTACCATCACTACCTTACATGGAAAAGGGCTTTTTGTTCTTCTTTAAATGAAAATCATAACACAGCTACATAGAGGTCACAAGTGTCTCCATGGCAATTCTCAGATGTGTAAACAGGTGGTCAATGAAAATTTTCAGTGAAATAATTTTCTGAGTTTGTGATTTTCCTTTCCTGTTTAACAGCCCTGTCTGTTGAGCTGCCATCTCACCTGAGCTGTGAGGTCTCTAGGGTGGGCTGTGTGTGTGCACAGTGCCTAGAGGGATGTGCACTTACCAATATCTTTAGCTCTCACTTAGAAGAAGTAGGTCAACCACTATGATAGGTGCATACCAGGATGGTGACCAGTGAAACCACAGTGTTACTTTGCTGCTATAATACGACCCTAGGGAAATATTCCTACTCCAAAGTGACATAAAATGTGAGAGGAAAACACCTTTCCTTGCTGGGAAAGAGAGGCAAGAATGGGGTTAGGTTAGACCTCTGGGTGGCACTGTGTTTTGTAGGCAGAAGAAGTTGGAAGAAATAGATGCATCATTTAATACAAATTTGCTTGTGGTAAAAACGGATCAATTTATCTGGCATAAAGGAAGACTCTATTTCTACTGTCAGGATCTGAAGGCATAATTACATGAGCCACAGCACTTGTAAGGATGTTCAATGCAGACACAAATTTATTAGAAAGCAGAGCAAACACATTTGCATACTGATTTCTCCATACAAAGGCAATTACAGATTTCCTTCTGATATCTGTGTGTATATTTCAAGGCTGAACTGAAGTGAAGCTTGGTTAGACACTGTTTGTGGCAGTGGGGTTACCTTGCATGTGACAGCCCTCACCTCCACTTTCATCTCCCCCTGAGAGCAGCCCCTTTGATGACTTTCAGCAGAATGACTTATCCCAACACCTTTTCTAGAGGAAGAATTCTATGCACTATGCCAAAATAAGAATTTAAATTATCTAATATGAAATGATGAAATTTAATGAATGATTTAATAACATCATTGGCATTAGCACAGATGGCTCACCATGCTGGTGCTTCACTCTGTCTTGTATAATGGCAATGGTTGAGAAATGCCACACATTTCTATTACACAGTATTATCCTGGGTGCCTGCACAGTGTTCCACTGCAGAAGTTCTAGTGCCAAAGCATGAAAGTTATCACTTATGTTTCAAGTGCAGAGGAAAAGCCTTGTGATTTATAACAACTGCTGAGTGTCTTAGAACAATACAGAAGCAATCTTTGTTCTCCAGGAGTCACACATGGCCCTGAAGTCATATGAAAGAAAGCAGCAGTTCCTATGGACCATTACTGCTAATAAAATATTTCTTTCTGAGGAGGGGGGGAAAATTAAACCCATCTAAAGCTGATGGGTTGGGCAGTAGTCTAAGCCTAAAAAGAAAATTGTATTTGAGTGCTTTCCGTAACCTTTAGTCTGACTTTGGTTATCTTTGAAGGATACAAGAATTTAAAAATATGGCTGGACAATTTCTAAAATATCTGTAATTTGCACAGGCTAGCAATTAATGAGGTGAGAACTTATGTGTATTTAAATGGAAGTGAGGCCAAAAATCACTCTGTTTAAATCTCTGATTTGGTTAACTGTGTAGTCTTATGAATTAACAGAACCTGTGCTTTTGGGAATAGGTAGGAGAAGGAGGAATGGGAGTTGGTCACTGGTGCAAAGCTGTGAAGGCTGGACTGTTACCAAAATAAATGTTTGGTAAATGATATCCTTAAAATCTGATAGATAGCAATCTAGGTAAACAAGAGGACCCATTTGAGACCTGTTGTTTTGTTATGAGAAGAGCAAAGTTTCAGCTGCCTCAGACTGGGTACTAATTTGTCTTGACAGTGAGAACTGACTCCTTAGCAAATTTAAATGTATCATTTATAGTTAGAATATGAGGGACTTCAGAAAAACTTTTCACAACATTTGTGAGCATGCAGATGACCTTCCTGTTTCATCCTGCATTTCAGGTTTTCTAAACAAGCAGATAATTGTTATTATTTTAATGTTTTATTCAATAGTGCCTTTTCTGGTTTCATCAGAACAGGGAATTATCATAAAAAGCAAGAAAACAAGGATAAAACTGATTCCCCTTAAGTTCTTGACAAAATCATAACTGATTTAAAGAGGAAGGAGATGTGGTTTTTTTCCCCAGTGCTTATCTACATCCTTGCGAAACATAAGTTTATTTTAATTTTGCGCTAGGATGCATCTAGAACTATCAAGCCTCCTTCAAACAGCAATGTCTTAGCTGCTATTTCTCCATACAAAGGCAATTACAGATTTCCTTCTGATATCTGTGTGTATATTTCAAGGCTGAACTGAAGTGAAGCTTGGTTAGACACCGTTTGTGGCAGTGGGGTTACCTTGCATGTGACAGCCCTCACCTCCACTTTCATCTCCCCCTGAGAGCAGCCCCTTTGATGACTTTCAGTAGAATGACTTATCCCAACACCTTTTCACACAGATTGCACAGTGAACCCCAGAGCAGTGAACCAGAGGGTAAATTTGCTTTCTGTAAGAGTTTGCTTTTGTTGGAGAGCATGACTGAGACAGTGGGTCAGGAGAAGCTGCTTCCATCTTTAAAGCACTGTTGCTTGGTAGGGGCTTATGACTAGTTTGACAAGGCTAGATCAGACATTCAGTATTGTACATCATTGTAGTTAGCAAGTTAACTCTCAGAAAAGGTACTTTAACATAGTTTAAAGCCAGCATTTGACCTGCCTTCAAAGGCAGTAACTGTTGTCTTTTAGCACACAGGGCCTTTGGAAGTTGCACAACTTTTATCTTGGTGTCATAGACAGTGGTGAAATGTGTTGTCTCTATCTGACAAATGTAAAAGCAGAAACAGAATAGTGAAGAATTCTCCCTGAAGTCTAATGATCATCACTGTTTATCAGTGCCCCTACCGTATATTTGCTGTGCTGTCATGGAAACGGCCATTCCACCAACCTATTAAGAGAAAATTAAAGTGACACTGTCAAGAAAAGCATATGTTAGAAATTAATTTCTTACCTGCCTCACAAAAAATAAATCCCCCAATTATTTTTAATTCTCAATAATCCTGTTTGTATTCATCTTTTGTGAAAAAAGTAAAGACAGAAGCTATTTCATAAATTCAGAAAAAAAATAAAAAGCAACCTGTATACAATAGATCACAACTGAATTTAAAAGTGAATTTAATAGAATTAGTTCATTATACATTGCTTTGGTTGTTTTCCAGTCCTCCCACAAGAGCAGGCAACTCCACCTAGTTTTGTATGCCAACTTTTTTATATGGCAAAAAAGGCACAGTAGTGCCATTATGGCACATTGGTCCATAAGGGGACCTTGTCCCATACTGGCTCTACACTCTGTCTCAAATAATCAGGATAAAGTTGCTTCTTCAATGGGGCAGTTTCACAGCAGCACTGGAGGTACTCTGCTTTCCTTGTCTTTCTCTCTGTTCTCATCCCAGCTCCAGCTTTGTTCCATGTTTTCCTTGCACTGGCATAAGTATGTATTTGATCTTCTTGTAATGTGAAGAAACCATACTTACTGGATTAATTTTTTTCCCTGAGCCTGGTCAGATGCCCATCAATCCCACTGTATAGAAAATGGGGACAGTATGTTACCTAGAATTGCAACCTCAGCTTAGGATGAGGATCCACAATATAACTGCAAGGACAAGGAGGCCTCCAACATGATGTAGTGTAAGCCCTCTCACCCATCTAACTCTTAAAATCTACAGTATTTCTTTTATTGGAAAACTGTTCTACTCCACCACCCCCAGTGGAGTTCCTTAAGAGCAGCAGCCTCCTCTGCCACATCTCCAGCATGTCCTCTCTTGTCATTGAAGTATATTCTCTCCCCTACTCATGAGGAGGCAGGCAGATAGGCAGTGGTAGAGTCAAGCTGTGCAGATTTTCCTGTCCTGGGGGACTCTGCTAGCACTTTGTGTCTCTGTTAGAGCTTCTTGTTGCTGCCTTAGCAGTGCAAAAAGCTATGCTGCACAAGGGAATCTACCCAACAGACCCTTGCTAAAATGTTGCTCACGTGAAGACAACACAAAAGCCATCCCCAAAGTCACTAGAGTCAAACTCTAAAACTAGACAGAAAATAAAAGGAAATCAAAGCCTGGATGGATAACTCTCCCTCTACTATTCTTACATTCAGATGAAGAAGGTGAAGCAATAAGTCAGCGCTAATATGTGTGGAGACCTGGAATGTGCTTCATCATTCTCCAGTGATCTACGGTCAAGAAAAGGGCTGATGAAAGTAATTATTTATAGCAAGCATAACAACAGTGCTAGTTAAAGCTCAATAGCTGTCACCATGACTTTAACAAAAGCTTGTGAGAGTCATACCAATTTGATGGTGTCTTAAAGTGAACTGAACTGTAGAGAACTGCAGTTTTGTTTCTGATACCAAGAAAATCATCACAGTAACAGCAGTAATCAAAATGAATGAACCCTACCGAGATATAATGAGTATAGAGCTGTCAGCATTTTTTTCCTCCTGCTCTCTTGAACCCAAAGAAGGGAGTACTGAGTAAGAGTCCACTACAACTATCAAGCACAGTGCGAGACTTTCACTTATTCTATTCACTTGGGAGTACCTAATCTTATCCACAGAAAAAAAGAATCATTAAAAATAAGGGGATTTTTAATTATTACTTGGGTTTATGACCTATATTTAAAGATGTATTTTAGTTTTGCTTATCCTATGGCTGAAGTTCAATGTGTAGCACTCAGCCACACCAAGTGCCTTCACTCAGTCAGAATAGACAATGTTGGCTTACTGCTGTCTCCATATATGTGAATTCTTTTTTGACTCTCTCAGCAGCAGTCTAAACTAAAATATCACACTTATACAGCAGCATTCATTTACTTCAGGAACAGAACAGTGAAAATTATATCCCTGCAACAAAGTTCTCCTCTGGTCCCAGCATAATTCTTAGGATCCATTTTGTCCTTTCCTGTTGTGTCCCACAGTTTTCTTCAAATGACCTCCACTGATACTCTCTGCCTTCAGAAGCTTCAGATGTCTGTGTCACTTTTTTATCAAACAACACAGATGCTGAATTTATTTCAAAAGGTAATTCGAGACGTCTCTAGTGACTTTGTATGGCTTTCAAAGCACTAAACATATTAGCTTCATTTAATGTAAGACACCAGACCTACAGCTTGCCTCTGATTCAGACATACTTTGCATCTTTGAAGCCTTAAAGTAATCTAATCATGTATGGATGTATGATGTGTGCAAGTCTGCAGGAGCCAAAACAATCTTTAACTTTGGTCTGGATTTTTCATAGAGAATCAGCCTATGAGCTTGTCCATTTCTTTACTTTTACAGTAACTTTTTTTTTTTTTGATATGAGCCAGTAATGTGCACTTGCAGTCAAGAAAGCCAGCCATGTCCTGGGCTGCATCTAAAGCAGTGTGGCCAGCAGATGAGGTGATTCTGCTCCTCTACTCTGCACTGGTGAGATCCCACCTGGAGTGCTGTGTTCAGTTCAGGGTCCACAGTCCAGGAAAGACATGGATCCTGAAGATCCAGAGGAGGGTCACAAAGATGGCCAGAGGGATGGAGCACCTCTCCTGTGAGGAAAGGCTGAGAGACTTGGAGTTTTTAAGCCTGGAGTAGAGAAAGCTGCAGGGAGATGTTATTGTGGCCTTTAAATATTTAAAGGGATCATATAAGAAAGATGGGGATAGACTTTTTATTAGGGCTTGCTGAGATAGAAGATGTCCCTGCTCCTTGTGGGGGATGCTGGACTAGAT
This sequence comes from Ploceus nigricollis, assembly GCA_013399945.1. Taxonomy (NCBI): domain Eukaryota; kingdom Metazoa; phylum Chordata; class Aves; order Passeriformes; family Ploceidae; genus Ploceus; species Ploceus nigricollis. Next base: position 281,824 of record VXBC01011974.1, read on the forward strand.
GACCTTTAAAGGTCCCTTTCAACACAAACTATTATATGATTCAGTAAATATCAAAAGGGATAAAAATGTCATAAATCTGTATATAGTTCAAGCTGATATTCTATTTCTATTGGCAATGTTATAGTATTTTTGCATTAATGATGTCTGGAGATACTTGAAATGATGATTAGTCATTCATATGCTAACTTCTTTAACTGTGTTTCACAACATTAAGCATGCATCTATTTTTGCACAATTTATGATCTCACAGTCCATTTTATCCTTATTTTCAGAACCAGGAGTTTTAACAAACCAAACATTAAAAAAAGCTGCAAGAGCTGCTTGACCATCAGTATTAATTGTATTAACTCATTAATTGAATTCATCAACTTATATGTGGTGAATGTGATATCAATTGTCCTTCGAATATTCTTCTCTTTTGCCTTGAATCTGGGGGGTGTGTCACCAGTTTTGAGCTCCCTACTGTGCTGGAATTTTATTTCAGAATTAATTGCAATCCTGCTCCAAGTTCTGAGAGACTGTCTTTTCTTGTTAAAATTAAACTATAGCATACTACCTCCCATACTGCACCCACTGCAGTTTTTGTATGTGTATGTACATGGACAGCTTATCAGTGGCCAGACTTCATTCCAACACTTATAAAACAGTACTGGAATATTCTGCCAGTTCATTAGATAAGAAGGTGCACATTACACAGAAAAATGTGGAGGATGCAAAGGGCAGGCCACTGTGTTTCCATCACCCTGTGAACACCCCTGCAATGTTACTTACTTTCTGTTGAGGGTGATTAACTCTCAAAGACACTGCTTGCTGTGAGATCACCTGGCTGCAGGATGACAGACCAGGTCTCCTTGTCCCCTGCCAAGGGTGCCATGGCTGTTCTGCCTTGCCCCTTGTATCAGGCACCCTGACAGCACCCACCACTCCAGCTGCAGCAAAGGGTTTTACAAGGCAAACCTACCGGGTTTTATAGGAATTTTGTATTAAACACTAGATGTCACTGGCATACTCTTAACACAGTTTCTTGGAATTGACTGCATAGTACTTGCTCAGCCCCTCACCCAAATGCAGAAGCTTTTGGTGACACAAAAGCTTCTCTCTCACTGGCAGAGACCCCACAAATCCTCCTCAGATCAGCTATGGAGGTGTTTTCAATGCCCTCACTGCCCAAACTATGTATCTGCTGGTGAAGCAGCAAGTACAAGTGTTTTCAGAACGGTGGGTTTTGCTGCATTTGTGTATTCTCATTGGTCTCAGACAAACACATAAGTACAGGAAAAAGGTACAAGTTACCCAGAATGAAAAGAATTAATTACCCAGTTATCCTACCATTAAGGAAAAAAACTAATCCACACGGTTCTGTCCCTTCTCTGAAGGAGAATTGTTGTCCAGCACAGCAATCAGGTCACACTTGTTTATCCATGCTGTGAATAGCAAAAAAGCAGATTTTCTTTAGAAGAGCCATAAATAAGAATAGCACTTTAGCTCCAGTGTAATCAAATTCAAATATTGCCAGAGGTTTTGTTTTAAAAAATTACCTTGATCATGAAATAAGATCTGAATAAATCATCTTGGTTATTTTTCTATCCTCTGGGCACATTTTAGCAACTTTGTAACAAGGCTTATGCAACACACTCCTGAGTCATGATGCAAGTTCAAAATCTGTGCAGGCTTTTCTTCTCTCTCCGGCAAGTCCGTGACTGGTAACAGCAGCCTGGAACCCTGGCACAGCTAAGGTAAACAAAAGCAGTGCCCAGTGGCAAACTAGAAGGTACCCTTCAGCATGTATGATAGCCTTTGGAAAGAACTGAGACATCCTCTTGTCAGGACCTACTGCCAGACACTGGAAAATGTGCAGAGTGAAGTGCAGGCTGGCAACAGGCAGGACTGCAGCTGTCCCTCAGTGCACAAGTCAAGGAGAGCTGAAAGTGGTCTGGCGCGTATCAGTGTATCTAAGAACTGGCAGAAGACTTTCTCTACCTATTTTGCTTGGTTTTTTTGTGGGTTTGTTTTTCCTTTTTTTTCCCTTTTTCTTTTGTGACCAGAGAGGTGGGGAGTTGTCCCCAGTTTTTCAAAGTATAAAAATGGGTATGGAAACGTCTGAGCTCAGGCATCTGACCAACTGTGAGCTAGGTATCATAATACTGTGCTAAGAATGAAATTGTTTAATGACCTCAGAAAGTCTGAAAACAATTATAAGTTCTAGAGTTAGAACTGAGATGCTCTTTGTGCCTATAGAGAGCTGATAACACCTGGCTTTTATTCAGGACAAATCCTCTGTCCATCTCTGAAAGTTACATTTACCCAGAAAGGAGGCCCTGAAGCTTCTCTCCATTCTGACACAAGTCAGTCACTGGGGTGGTCCTCATCATTCAGGATAATTTGGGGTATCTGATGCAAGGAAGGAAAGAAATTATTTTATATTACATCCATTCCTTATCTTAAGGAGCAAATATAGAGTCTCATTAGGTAGCAGCCACATGGAACAGAATGGCAACCATTACAAACTCAGGAACTGTTCCCTTCCAAAAATGAAAATAGACTCAAACACCCTGTTTCCTTCATCTTCACTTCCTTTCCCATACTTCAAATGCTGGATAAGGAATTGGGTTTGTACTCTGCTTTAAAGACCCGCCACCTCTGGCACCAACATAAACAGTGGTTGTACATGTAGAGGTCTCTCTATGTTGAAGTAAAAGCAAAAAGGCAGAGCCCAAGCCCTCTTATTCTGGCTAGGAATGAAATGAAAATGAGTAGAAAACAAACAATGTTCTTCAAGATAAAGCCACTGAGGGATGAAATCTGTAAGAGACCTTTATTTCTGAATTGTTCAGTCTTACTTTATCCTTTCAATGTGTAAAAATTCCATATAAAAAGCATGACTTATGTGGAAATCATCCAAGTTGCATATTTAAAATAAAATCAACCAAAATACATATTTAAAATACATTACAAATTTATATAGTGGATTACTATAGAATTTTCTTTTACAAATTCAATATTTGTAAATATTTAAATATGTTGCATTTAGAAAGCAAAATGAGCTTTGGGTTTTTTTTCCAGAACTAACCTGTTATTCTGATTAAAAGGAATACACAAATACTCAAAATTTTTCCAATCTTTTTGTTCCCCTTTCTTAATGTGGAGATTCTCATTAATGACTTTTCTGACTGTCAAATGCTGATATAGGTAAAAAGTCACACATTTGAAAATCTAATTCAGTTTCCAAGGATGATAATGTTCATGTGCACATACTTCAGAAAACCACTTGTTTACTTGTCTTGAAGAGCGTATCTGGTCCTCATGGCACGGTGCCACGCACAGGAACATTGATGTCCTCCTGTCTTACATAAGAAAATTTTCACTAAAATCTTAATGGCAAAGAAGTTTCAAAGAAGTGTGAGTATCCTTCCTAATCCATCTCTCCACATTGCTTTAAATTTGTTTCAACAACTTTTGAATGTTCAGTTTCACTAATAGCCAAATCATAAAAAAGCTATTATCATTGCAATTGTATTAACTCCAATAAACATATACTTTTTTTTTCCCAAACTTTTAAACTTTTAAATCTTTGCTGAAGTGTTGATTGACCAGTGGTGCATATTTCAGTTAATTTTGCATGTAAACTTTACCTCCTTGCTCAGAAATTTAACATGACAGATTATGAAAAACAACCAACCATTCTTTTGTTTGATGTATTTCAACATTATCCATGAAACCCTGATGACACTGAAATCACTAGGAACTCTACAATTAATTTGAACAAAGCCATCATTTTATCTCTGTCTCTCTGTGGACTGAGGACAGTGTTACTCTTTTAATAAATGTCATTAATCAATCTTTTTCATTGATTTCTTCAGAAGAGAAGCCTACCCCAAACATGTTATTCACAACGTAACTAATCTACACACCTAACAGGCGAATAAATACTTGCTCTTTTGGCACTGGACAGCTTCAACCCTGTATTCAATAGCAATACCAGCAATTCAGAATGCTCTGAGGAATTCAGAGAGCAATCTGTAGTGTGTTTGTGACAATCAATCACTCACTCAGCATCACCTGCAGAGTGCTGCAGCTCTGATGGGGATGCAAAAGGTGGGGTGCCACCTTCTCCTCCCCGTTGTGCTCCTACCCTCCAGTCCCTGTGTGCCCCGACTCCTGCAGTGCCTGTTTGCTTCCACACCTTAAGGCTATGCTGGTTCTCTGGAATATGTTGCAGCTTCTTTTGTCCTTCCCATCACCTTCTGCACAGTGAATCTTGTAGCCTTGGCATTTATAAAGATCTTAGATGATTTAGCCACGTAAGCTATTAGACACAGCCTTTTATTTTCAGTTATCAAACTGCAAAACTTTTTTCATCCTCCCTTACAAGCTTGGGTTATTAGCAGACCCATCTGTGAGGTTCACCAGCCTGTGTGATTAACACACCCATCTGCTTCAAATCTGTTGATAATCTGCAGATCAAAGTCCCACTTGACTGTGGTCATTAACACCTTTCAGCACAAGAATATAATTCAAATATACTTTTGCTGAGATTTAATTTTTTTTTGTAATGCTAAGAATCTGTTTCAGATGACTGTTTTCTCAAGGAAATTCCAAGTGCTTAAACGCTCTTGGCAAGCAAGTGAAAAAGAGGTTTTGGTGCAATAGAATCTGGGACATATTTCTTTAACTGTTTCTTCTTCAAAGAAACAAAAGGCAGGGACTCACACCTTTCCCCAGTTATCCTGTATCCCATCTTCAATATCTGCAGCACAAACAGTATTTTCCTTGCATGGAATCTCTTGTGCTTTGAACCCCCTTTCCATTTTCAGTGCCTCTCAGGACTTCTTGGTAACTGAGCTCCCCTATTTATTAAATGTGATAAAATGTTTCTTTCTTACAACAGTAAAATGTTCAAGTTGGCTATCAGCCTCCACTGCTTTAGTTTGGAAATTATGTAATGCAAATGGTAAAGATTTTTCTGTCCCTTCATGCTCCAGGACAGTCACAAATTAACATTTGTTACAAGCAAGTTAACTATTTTATTGCTTTTTAAAATCAGATATATTGATTGCATAATTTTCTATTTGAGTCTCCTTGGTACAGCTCCTTTCTATTTGAAGCTCCTTGGTAAAGCAACACTAGATCACAAAAATGTTGGCTGAAGTGAATCCAGGCTCAATATGCAATGCAGAGCAAGGAGATAAATCTTTCTGGGATATCATCTTTTTGTTCTCACATTTCACTGAAATACATTACTTGCTGTGAAGGGGAAAAAAGCCTCAAGGGCTCTTGGTATTTCACAACTGTGAATTTCCAGCTACTTGCTATATTTATGGCTACATTATCAGTCTTCATCAGGATGCAGTAAATACCTTTGCAGAGGTCAGTATCTTGGATTTAGTTCAATTGTTATTTTCAGTCGTGGTAGAAACTTGGCTTAAATCACTTCTGTCACGTACTTGAGACACTCAGCTTGTTCCACTGTCTCCTGCTCCTTCTGAAACGAAGGACAGTGTTCCTGCATGGGGCCACTGAGAATAAGAAACTCTTCTTTCTTGCCTTCCTGACAGCTCTCCTTCCATCAGTCTTCTTGCTCCTACCACTGGTCTGATCCTTTAGACTCGACAGATAAACCAGTAATTTCTGCTTTAACATCTCCAGATGGCTTTCAGTCTCTTGGTCTTCATTCCTACACTTCCTTTATTCAAATCCACCTGTCTGAAAATCCATTCTTTCTCATGTATACCTCAGTTATTGCAGCTCAGCAAAAAAACTGTTCCTTTTCCTTTGTTCAGTCTACCTCAGGCTTCAATATGGAGCACCATAGCACTCAGTGATCAGGATTTCTGTGGCATCCAGATTTCCAGATTTTATACTGCCTGGATTCCTGTCATTTTCTTCTGAGTGAAAACTAATTCTCCCTACAAGGACTTTTCTCCCTATCTTTCCACTCCTACGCCTTCTACCCACCTCCATATACTTCTCTCCTGTATTTGACACAGACCTCTAATTAGCCTAATTAAATCAGATCAATGTGTCCCCTTTCTAGAAATAAATTATGTATAAAAAAATTGATTGAGCTGAAATGCAACCCTCCCTGGAACATTCCTGCTCAAAGCAGATGTCATTTGTAAAATGTGCTAGCAACTTGCCTGCCTGAGACACAAATTTCTCTCTAAGTCTTAACTTGGTTGTTCCTTAGTCACTTGTAACAGTTTCAAACTCTAACCCAAAGTCATCATTAATTTCCACCTAGGAGAAATACATCCACAACTCATGTTCCCTTGGAGAGCTGAGATTCCCTGCTTTTTGTCATATTTCCTCACTTTCTCTTGTTCTCAGCTCACCTCTGTGATCTAGCAGTTTCCACTCAGTCTCAGACAAGGTTTCGCATTACTTGCTCTAAAAATAACAACCTTTTCAAGCTGTAAATCCATCTTTCATCTTGCCTTCATCTCTGGCATCTTAGAACCTCCAATCTGGTGCAGAGAGAGTAACATTGTGTCCAAAATTCCTCTTCTCTGGGGCTTCCCTGCTCTAGAGGTGGTCCTAGGGCTCCACACAAGTGTCAGCCCTGCTGGCTCTGCTTGAACTCACAGGACAGTGCGTTCTGCTCCTGCTACTTTCAGGTGGTCAGTCAGCTCTACTCACACCCATTTAAATACTACGCTGGCCTTTTGACCCTGGTCAAACCTTTCCCTTAGCTTTCAGCCCATACACTGCCTCCTGCCACCTTGTCCAGAGCTGCCAGAATGTCACATCTACTACCTGGTTTTTAGGGTTCAATAACCAGCATTGGATTTATCAAGATTTCCTTTTCTGTATTCAGTTAAACACTCCACACTTGTACCAAACATGCGAGCCCCAAAAGTTAGTGTTACTTCTCCCTGTACTTTCCTCCTACCTTTGTCTGCCTTCTTCAAATCATATTTCTTCTTCCTTAGCCTGCAAAACTCACTCTTTTCCATTCTTCCAACCAACCCCTTTGGCTAAGTAAAATTCATTCCCTGAAAATGAGGGGTCATGTCTTCATCTTCTGCTTCTTCAGTCACAGCTCCCCCATTACTAAGAAATTGCTTTCACCAATTGCAAGAATAAAGGGACCATCATACATACCTAAGGTGACCTCTGCTACATCAAAGAAACAAGAAATATGCTTCTATTTCAGAGCAGATCCTTTAGAAAAAGCTCCAAGTTTAGTTTTTTATTCTTTCTATTGATACAGAATCCACAAACACTGGTAAGCTGGTTCACTGCAACTTGGAGAGAGTTTTACTTCCAGCTTTCATCCATTTGACCTTGTTTTTCTTTTTGCTGGAGAACGAAGAGCCTTCTGTCCTTCAAGTGGAACACTTCCTGTGTTCGTCTTTCCTTAGAATAAATCAGCTGAGAATCCTAAGCTATGAGTGATGTTTTCAAGGGCTTTAATAGCCCTCATAGCCTTCTCCTATTCTTTAGTAGTGGAAAGCACAATTGATTGGACACAGTTACAATTTTCTACCATAGAAAATAGGTTGTGCTTTGTCAAATAACAAAACTTCCCCCATTCACTTTATCCGCATCACTTGTACTTCAGTATAAGTACCAGGTTCCCAAGATCTTCCAGTATTAGAAAGATAAACTTTCCAAGAGCCTTGTTCCTGTGGACAGAAGCAAAAAAATGTGTTTCAGAATGGGGTTTCTAATAAATTTCCACATAATTTTTCCCTTGAATTGCAGAAATCCACAAAGCCCTTGACATTATTTCCTCACTTAATTTCCTCTTCACCTGAATAGTTTTGAAAGCATTGTTGTCACAAATCTAGGCTCTCCTTTGAGATGTGCATGATTTTTTTGCTGATTCATAAGGAGTTCTCAACTCTGATCAGTAGAAGTGACCACTGGAAACATTTCAACTTGAAAAGCTGACAAACCATCAGCTAATCAAAACTTCTCTCCAGCCAGACAATTATTTATCTACCAGTCTCATGGGTCAAATCAAGTTTCTTGCATGGGCATTTCATTAGAATCGTTTCCCAAATGAGGAAAAATGTAATTATTTTTAGTCTTTTTCACACTGTTAAAATTTTACCAATTTTTTCTAGTAAATAAATCATGCCTAGTAAATAAATCATAAAGATTCTAGTAAATAAAACATAAAGATTCTGAAGAATTACATGGAAGAATTTTCTCTTCATTTGATTGCTATGATTTTGTCACTGGACTTGACCAGTTTTCTTTAATACCCCTTTTCTGCTGTGTTCATGATACTACATAAATAGAAATTGAATAGTGTTGTACTGTTTTACTTTCTTGTCTTCCCTCTAAACATCATATTTGACTTCCATGTTAACAGGTCCATGTGTTTTCTATAAGTGGTAGAATGAACTCAAAAGTTCCCAGAGAATAATCATGGGTGGTTTTTCTGAATGTTTTGTGAATTTCGATTTAACTTTCATCTTTTATTAAAAGCTTTTGTTTATTACCAGCACGAGTTTTATTCTGTTTGTCAATAACAAATGTTAACAAGTTACAGATCACTTTACTATGAAGTTAACACAGAACTTGGTCCAACAATTTATTCCTGTTCATGTTTCAAGATGAAACTTAATATGGACATCCCCCAAGCTGGACACAAACAATGTTTAGATGCCAGTTTTCTCATCAATTTCTCCATCCAAATTCCTATTCTCCCCTCCTCCTGCTCAAGCTCTCATTTAGCATGAGTTATGTCCTGCCCTGCCTCTTCAGCTGCTTTCTCACCAGTAACATTGTCCTTTTCATCTGGATGTCAGCCACTTTTACCTTGTTACCTTTCTGCTATTCCCCAACAACTTAATCATTTATTTATCCTGTTAGAGGCACAATCTCTCAGAAAATGAATTTAGCTAAAGCTTCTGCCCAACAACAGCAACTTTGAAGGAGCTGAAGTAGCTGAAAGACTTGCTGGCCTGCAACACTAAGTGGTTTGGAGGCCTTATGGTTTCTCAGAACTGGTGTATGTTAGATGTTGCATCAAGGTCAGCAGCTTTACTCCTCAGTGACTCACCTACTTGAGATTTTTTCTGGGCATCTTGTACTGTAAGCAAAAAGAGGAACATCATCAATTTCAGCCTTAGGCCTGGGTTTGCTTGACCAGTCAAAATAACAAGGAATCCACACTTACAGCACTGAGGAGAGAGGAAAAAAATCTATTCATTATTTTTCATTTAGAGAAAAAACACAACTCCTTACCATGCTTGAAAATTATTTGTGTTAATATGCTTAATAACATGTTTGAAAAATTAAGTCCATAAATAGGTTGGTTCAAATTTGCAACAAATGCAAATATTTTTACTTCCAAGGCAATCAAAATAATTATGAGACCTTTTCCCCCCCAAATTATGAAAATTCATTTAGAACTGAATACAAAGTACAGACAGTAAATTCTGCTTTGAGAAAAGACAGAAATATAGCCACAATCTCCTACAGAGTCCCTGATGGCTGAATGTGTGAAATTAATCACTGACAGGTGGAGAGGACAATTTTCCACGCAGTGTTGAGCTTCCTATTCTCTGAATGACAGCCAGTTAGAATAAGAGAGCCAGCACTAATAAGAGGTGCTTTGCTGCATTAACTTTCTGATCACTAGCTGTGCACCTGCAGCAAAACGAGTTTTGCCCAAAACCTGACCTGGGAGTACGTCTTATATAAGTATATATTAATCCTGAACTTGCATTTCCTTTGGCTCTCTTCCAAATCGCTGTCACCATTTTCAAACTCCTTCCTCCCCAGCATTCTTTACACTTAAATGTTTGGTGCAGACTCTGAATTTGTGTTTTGACTGCCCTTTATTCTGCACAGGCTCCTTGGTCTTCAACCTCAAACCTTATTTTGTGGAAATACCCTACCCTATGACACCTCCTTGATTCAGTACTCAAAACCTTCTGCATATTTTCTGTGATTTTTTGTGAGTTCATTCACCGTCCCTCCCAAATATATAACTCTTTGGGATGTCCAGGAAGGGGTGAGTGTGGAAGCATAAGAGAGGCATTACATAGAAGAAATCCACATCAGGTTCAAAAGAAACAAAACTAGTCAAACTGTGGAAATTCTTGCCATGGTGTGGTCTGGATGCCAAACAGAACTGCAGTGCCTATCAATGAAGTCCCCTCAAACCCCAAAGAATAGGCAGTCCCTCCAACACATGTTAAAAACAAGCAGAAGACATTAGGTGAAATCACTGAGTTGCAGACCACTGGATATTGGCATAATAAGTGTTACTGTGTGCTCTAAAACTTTTTCCTGGGTATCCAATATTGTCGTCTGTTAAAGCAGGATATTGGGCTAGATCATCTTTCACTCTGACTCAAAATACCTGTGTATTTATGGTAAAACCAGCATGGATTTTGCAGAGAGGTATCTAAAACATTTTTTCTGCTTCAAAAAATACTGGTAACAAATTCAAAAATATCAAGAAAATTATAAATACCTTTAAGCAAGTGAGTGCCTTTGTTTCTTCACAGAAACCAAATGTGTTCTCTGTTGCAGAGAAAGAAAAAGGATTTATTTTGTTTAAGCTTTCTCTCTCTTCACAAAATGGTGGTTAAAAGAGTGATACACCTCAGTCTTTGTCAGGCCACATCTTCAGCTCCAAATCAATACTAGCTGAATTAAGTCCTCCAGCTAGTAGTCAGTTGTTTTCTAACCATCTTACCCTGAAGGATACGTACAAAATCAGTCATGGCCACCCTTACTTCTGTCAGCACTTCCCTCTGACTGGATGATCAACATGAAGCAGAAGCAGACATAAAATAAGCTGCAAGTTTAATTCCTCACCCTGATCCATATGTGGTTTAAAGGAATAATGCCACCTGAATAAAGGTAAATACCTCTAAGGTGAAATGTGCCAAATACTGGATGTACATTATCTGTCCTGCAGTTTAGAGTAGGAAATGTAGGATGAACATTATAAACAAGCAACTAGCAGGCAAAATATTGATAAATACCATGTATTTTTTTTTCCAGATGAGATTTATATTTTCATACATACTTTTAAATGCTTGAGAAATTTTGGGTTTCATTTTTCTTTGTCATGGGTGTATAAACACGCATATGAAAAAATAAAATATTTGAAAGTCATACAGGACACATGACAAATTTAAAAAGCTCTCTTCTGCAATCATATTTGCCTACTGAATTTCTTATCCAAGTTTTAAAATATGGCTCTATTTTCCCTGACACTCAAATGGCAGTATTTAAAATCACTGCTAAGAAGAAGATAAGCTTGTTTCAGTGCTGTCAGCTAAGTCACCATACCTTTATCTGGAGTTTTCATGTGTTACAAAGTTCAGTGACTGCTTACCTCATATTCACAGAAATATTTCAACATTTTCTGCAGTTCAATCAGAAAAATCTTTGAGGATCAACATGTGTGCCAAGGTAGGATTAAGCCAGTGCTTGCTAGTGCACTAAATTAGTCATTCTGTTGGCCTGATTACTTTAAGCTCTATTAAAAAAAAGCTCACATTTATTAGGTGTGAAACTTTTTTATAAACATGAACTTAATGCCAGGCATTTTACAATGCCTAATGTCAAGCAATTTACAACCTCTTCTCTAAAGTGCATGGTCTCATCTATTGATCTCAGTAAACCATTCATTCTGAGGTACAGCTGTTCTGGTTACCTCGCTGCTGTTTGTGTGCGAAGCATAACCAGGGTTCACATTTATGATACAGTGATTAAAGGAACACTTGCAATTCATTCTTGCATCCAGCCTCCTCCTATACATGCTACTCTTGTCCTAGCTGTGGTGCAATTACTTTTGCTCTCCAGTCACCAAAGGGAGCTTGTGTGGGTGGGAGCATTGCTGCTACCTGCTCCTGCTGCTTTATCAGAAAGCCATGCCTGAAAACTAATGCGTTCTAAGAACTGGGAGAAACTCCCCATTTTTCATGTGGGAGCAGAACAAAGCAGAGGTAGATGACAACTTCACATATTATTACAGTGGCAAATCATAGCAGAAAGAAACTGGAGCACTAAGTAGGGCCAGGTCTTTGGTTCGTATACATTTATTCTGCTTAATTTACTTTGGAAGAGTCCATTCACTTCAGCTAAGGCTCTGGGTGTTTAAAGATTTGAAAAATAATTGCTTATAAATAAGTAGATTTTCTGTGAGATCTTTTCCTTTTGATGAGGATTATTTTACTAGTATAGATATCAAGAAAGAGCAGCTTTTAAAATCTGTATTATGTAGTACTTTCTTTTCTGTTTGCTTGTTAGTTTGTTCTTCTGTTCAACAATGTGTCAGTATGACATTTTTGATGCAAGTCAGTTCCTGCCTGCACTTGGAGCCGCTGCACCTTGAGCAGTGACAAATTCTAGACTGATTAATGCTGCACACACTCCACAGAACATCCAGTTCCTACGGACACCGGCGTGACTGCAACAGCAACAGGATCTGCTGGGTCTCTATCCTGCCCTGAAGAGTATTGCAGCCCACACCAACTGTATTCATTATGTAATTATTATTTTTTAATTTGGATCCAATAATGAGCTTCTCTGTATGCTAGCTTAACACTGTTAAATGTTAATGCTGCCCACAATACTTGGTGTGTTTTGTTCCATAAACCTAACAAAGTGTCTGTGCTCTCTTGCCAGCCACAGATTTATTGGGGTATGGATTGCACATATTAAACACAGTCATCAGGCCACAAAGGTTCCATCACAAACTGCCTACGAGCTAACATCATTAAGAGGCAGACTTCATATATCTTCATGACTGATACGCCAATCTTTCCCACTCCATTGACTAATGAATTGACGCACGCGATGTTCTTCTACATTAGTGTGCATCCCTTTGATTTACAGCACCATAGCAGGGGGCTGTAAGCACTCAGATACTGATGAATTCCAGCCAGCACTTGCACCTGCCTGAGCAGGACGCTTCCCTCTGAGGAGAACAGTGCTTGCATCCCAGAATTGTACATAATAAACATGGTGGGCTTCACTGTCTGCATTTTCACCTCTACAATGCCATCAGACTGCTTGCCTTCCTGAACCAAATTCCCTAGCTGCTATAAATCATGACACATCGATTCACATTGTTTGTTCTCTGAGCACTGTGCCCAAGCCTTTTGGTTTGTGTGCTTTAAAGATACATCTGGGAGCCCCCAATGTATGCTTCCTCCTGAGGAAGGTGTGCCAATGCCAGGGAAAAGGGCTCAAGAGAAAGAGAACAGTGGATTTTTGCACACGATGAATGTCAGCCCTGCAAGTCTGCAGCTGTGGTGAGAAAGCAGTGGCCACTGGCCCAGCACTGCCCCTGTGAAATGAGGGGAAGAATGAGGTTGTGAAAAGATGGGGAGTAAAAGGAGATTTGGCCCAGAGCTTTTGTCTATTGAACTAATTTACTGGCTACAGGCTCATGTTTTGATGGCAGCCTTGTATTTATGTTACCCACAGCACAGGCTACCCAGTTCTAATGACTGGCATGACATACAGACTAATTTCAACCCTTTGCAAGTTGCCATCACATAGAACAGTCATCTTCCAGTCTAGTATTAAATCCATCTGATGAAGGAAAAAAGCCATCCTGAATACCATCCGTTCTGAGAGCAGGGCAAGGCAGCAGCAATTGCTTAGATGTGTCCTGGATGAAAGACTGAACAAAATTTGCATTGGGAGTTTATGGTATACTGAGATAAAAAATAGGATCAAAAACATTTTCAAAGTTAAAATAGGAAATTCTTAATTTATGTAGCAAATAAATCAGAATTTTAAGACATCTGATAACAGATGTGCCACTAAATCATGCAGATCTTCCCACAAAGAGATATATTCCAGACTCTGACACAACACTTCAATGAAGGCTGAAATATATTACTCTTTGTAGATTCTTGGTTTGTTTGTTTATTTGAATTTTGAGCTGCCTCATATATTTATACAAATTTCATATCAGTGCAATGTCATAGATCTACACCTAGTAAACCAGAGGATTTGGAGACAGAGGCAAGTTTCTTCCTGATACTTACGGAAGAATCTCTTAAAAAGAAGACCTGACCACACAGTTTAACATGAGGGCAAAAATACTTCTTTCATTTAGCTTACTTGCTAAGGTGCTCACCTTGCTTAAAAACAGCAAACTTATTGCATGACTAATAAATACATCTAGCAACAGTTTTCAAACAAGAAGTGGAATTTTTGTATTTGAAAACGGAAAAAGGTTCCCCTGGATAGAGAGAGATTAACATTAGGGGAAGTCAATTCCATAATTCCCTTTAAATTAACAGATCCAGAATTTCATTGAAAATATAGGGAAACAAAACAGAAATTATTTTAGTTTTCCATGCTCTTTCTGTAGAGAATCTAGTGGTAACAGAAACCAGTTGTTAGTTTTTGTAGTTGGCAAAATTTGAGGCTGGAGAATGAAGGAAAAAAAAATCAAAGAAAGAGTTATATCACAGAGGAGATTGTTACACTACTTGCAATCAAAATTAGATCATTTTTCAAAGCTGCTAGAAATAATGTAAGCTGCTTCTGGGCATTTTTAATTTATGTGACTGCTACTGGCAAAGCAAATAAGGTGTTTTGATACTGTTCTTAATAGCATTACAGGGATAAAATGTGTCACAGAGTGACATTGCCCTACACAGCACTGCAGCACCAGATAGACAGAGAGTAAAAAACCGTGTTTTCTTTTAATATCCAGCTCATGTTGTCCTTTGCTGTAGATAGAGCATAGTTATTATGCTGAACTGAACTGAGTAACAGACAGAAGTGGTTTAAAAATCTAAGCAAATTATAAATTAAATTTCTAATGGGTGCTGAATGCACCTTTGTTGCAGAAAACAAGGCTGACTTGAGGCTGGAGCTGAATTTCATCATGCAGAACCAGCAGCACAGGAGCTATCTGGGGAGATACCTGCGAATATATTGTGCCGCATGGAATGAAGAAATGAATTGGTGGGTGTGAGAAGAGGAGAAGACACAGAGGTGGGTGTGAGGCACTGGGAGGGAGCACTGTTGGTGCAAGGTGCTAGAAGGATTTGCTCTGTGCCTGCACCCAGGTGTGATGGGGGATCGACTCCAGCAAAGTCTGTGGAAGGAAATAATCACAGGTGCCAAAACAAGCTGGACTATCCGCTCACTGAAGGACCTGGTTGAAAGAAAAACAGCCCTTCCTTCTCCTGGCCAGCAGGTGCAATGGGGTTCAGCAGAAGAAGAGAATCAGTGGAGGGAAAAATGGAAGTCCTTCACCACCAGGACCTCATCTCTAATGTACCAGCCTGTGTACTCCCTTTCACGGCAGGAATCCAGGTCTGTTTCCTGTGCAGAGGAGGTTGGCTTAGAGAAAAGGACCAGGGAGCCTTGTGGGAAATATTTCCCTAAAGTATGGAGGGAAGAAATACAACAAGTGAATGGTTTACTGAAATAAGAAGTCCTTTCATTTAAATGAATTTCCACCAAACCTCATGTTTTTTAATCTCTCTCTTAGTGTTCTTACTTGTGGGATCCTTGATGCCTCGGCTTTCAGAAACTTTCCTGTGTTCAAGATGTTGTAAGAAACTACATAATTTTTTTACTAAAAACCTCTTTCCTAGATGTCATTAAACTATCCTGAATTTACTTTCTTTTTGATGTTCATATTGCCTTGAAAAGTTCCACTCCAAAGTTCAGTTCTGTCCGACTCTTCTTCAGATCTGCTGGCTTCTTCACTGCCCTAACCCTCAAAGCATTGCTGAAAAGAATAGTGTGAATTTGTCAGTCTGGTGTTACAGAGATCAAAAAATGGAAAAACTCAGTGTTGCTCAAACTGCACTTAACTCTCTCATATACACAACTTCCCCAACTCTTTGGAAGGTGTAGGAACTCCTTCACAGTAAAAAAAAAAACAACCCAAAAGAGCTCACTGGGACCATGCTGACAGCAATCAACAGGAAACTGTAAAAAGCTGTTGATGACATGAAGCAGAGTTTGGATTTGTTTGTATAAGCACAATTACAGAAAAAAAGTGTTTTGGTCAATATGCTGTTCACTGAAAACACTGCAAAAAAATTTAAATTCTCTAAGTTTCCAGTGAAACATGCATTATGCACTAAAAATAGCAATGCACTTGTTTACATATGACAATATCCTGTATCCAGGATCCAGCAAAGTAGGACTGGCCCTTCCCTGCATGTCTCTATAAACCCTGCACAAGTCTTTCCATATCTCCAGCACCATCAAGCATATACTGTTATTGTGACTCCTGTGACAAGCTTCTTCCTTCTCATTAGCTACAATTTAGAGATGGGAAAAGAAGAAAAACTACAAAGTTTGATCTGAGATGACAAGGCTAATTTTGGGAAAAAATGTCCTTCTACTTCTCCAGTTGTCAGGTCTAATCTAAAGCAAGCACAGTGTGCAGATAGTAAACATAATATCCTCCTAATTATATTAAATTACCTCTCAGGAGCTGCTCTGCCCTCTTGTCAAAGGCCAGGAACTGGCTTTTAATGATGAATGTGAACCTCAGTGGGACATTCTGTATCATCATTTAGTTCAGCAAATGTAGCCCAGATCAGTTGTATAGGTGTAATTAGATGCTGAAAAATAATTACTTTGGCCTTACCATTAAAAATTTCTTACTCGTATCCCCTTGTGATCTATGAACAAATTACTTTATTAGGAAATCATTAGAGCTCAATTTGTCTCTATATACTACAGACATCAATATTCATTTCTCATAATGGAACCACACATTCTTGCCATAAATTTGTAAAACTACATAGCAGATACCAGTTTGGAGTTATTACTGACCTTAACAAAAAGACTATTTTTACATAGTAAGATGTTTTTCTTCTGCACCAGCTTCCAGCAGAAATCTGAGCAATGTGAGCTTTATTGTTAGGCCATTAGCTCAGACAATCTTTGTGTTTTTATGCACCACTGCACGGGGAGTTTTTGTGTGGCTGATCCCTTTGTGCTACTGCAATATCCAAGCTTGGGTCATTAGGAACAAGATAGCTCCCCAAAAAAACTATACTCTTATGAGAACACTACTATTATCAAGGCCTTTAGAGCATCCCAGGTGGTTGGTTCCAGCTGTCAGCCTGTGCAAGGCAGTGGGGAGGCATCCCCAGATGCCTACAGGCAGACTCTGGCTATGGCTGACCCATCTCACAGGACCCACAGGAGTTTCCTCTGCCGTGACAGTGAGCACAGGGCCCTTGCAACTTCAGTTTTGTACCTATTTCTCTGCAGATTTCTCTGAGCAATGAGAAGGCAGGTGACTCCAATGTCCTTAGTGTGGGGACATGGTATAGTTTCAAGTCATATCTAGCAGTTAACTGATTCATTAACAATTAGGATTTACAAAGCAGATGTGAGGAGGAAAGGAGACCATCAGCCAGACCCCAGGTCACCTCCTGTTACAAATTACTTTCACATAGTTCAGCCTTTAACTTTCACACAAGTGCAAGATATCCCTGAAATTTATCATTGCTTGGCAGCAAAAAAACTTCAGTGAATTCTCTGCAGTGGTGGTTGGCTAGTCACTATATTAACACTTAGCTAGTATTAAGCAGCTGCCATCTCAGTACTTCTCTGAACATCACACACCTCCATGCAAGTACTCCTTACACTCAGGCTTCTAAATTTACAAAGAGTCCTCATTTTATAGCATGATAATTTTTTTCTGGATTTGGTATGCCATAAACATTTGTGAAAAATATTAATAAAAACTATGTCTATAACCAACAATATGAGCATAGAATTCATAAGCACTTCAGAAAAAAGGCAGCAGTGGGTTTTAAAAAATATTGCTTAGAACCTGATAAGGACTGAGAACAGTCTCAAACTGTTGATTTTATCTTCCACTTCAACAGGTACATATAAGCATCTGTTTCCAGTTATAAACTTATCAATCTAGAATCACATCCTTCACATCGTCCATATATTTGTGGTCACTGCAATGGAGTTCACTCTGTCATGGCTCTGGTTCAGAAGCTATTAGAGTCCCACCTTCTCTACTCATGAACCTTTTGAACCCCTCTGCCAGTGGACGTGTCATAGGTATCAGAGCTATTCAAACTGCTGAGAAAATGCAACACAAGTCATGGCACTCAGCTAAGAGGAAATTAAATGCCATACTCTCTGTGCTCCCTTGCAAGTACTTAATCTATGGCACTGAAGTTCTCAAAACAGTGAGTAGACAATAAGCATTCCAGGTCAAATCCTCACACAAAAGGAACACAGTGCATAAGTCATCAGTACAAGTAGTATAAATCATCTGAATAGGCAGCTGGAAAATGACAGCTACCTATATTAAGAGACTTAAAAAGGGAACACAAAATATAGGTGGATTTTTATCTTTTGGGTTTATAAGGCTGTGTCTGATAGACCATAAGGCCTTGCTAGACTAAATGGGCCAAATTCCTCTCTGGGGTAACTGTTGAAGTTTCATTGCCTCCCATCAGAATGGTTTGAACCAAGAGAATAATGTATGCTACAGCACTAGTTCAAGGCATTCCTCTATTAAGACCTGCCATGCCTCAAATGGTATATTAATTCCAAGACCAGGAAGCGTAAATTCAAAATTAAAGAAAGGAGTAGAAAGAACAATATAGTACAGAAACAGAGAATGAGTGCTTTCAGCCAGCACAAACTGAATGGTGACTAAAGAGCTCAAATCTTGCCTTGCTGCAAAAATTCTTCCAATTATACTAATTCTTTTATCTTTACTTTGCTTGTCTGACACCCCCAGCTCCCAGTCAAATCCCGCCAGCATGTCTGGAACAGTGCGCAGGAAGGGACTCTGCTTTGCTCAGGGGCAAGTGTCTTTAAACATTATTCTGTCTCTCTTTAAGTTGCACAAATTTCTCTTGTTTTTTGATCAACTCCAGCTCCAAGTTCAGTTTGATGGACTGACAGCTATTCTTGAAGCTGGTTATTACTCAACAGTTGCACTCAAGGACTTGAAATGGAAAGAAACAGGTCTCCCTTTCAACCTTGGAGAGAGTAATTCTCAAACCAAGGTACCCTAAAAGCATTCCAGTGAAGGTGAGGACATTCCTGTAAAGTGATTAAAGCTTATGCTGACATGAGGCTTTCCTGGACTTAGAATACAGGTTGGAAAACATTGCTCTAGAAGGTTCATTGCCTTAAACTTACCTTTTCCTTTTTTGACTCAAAGCAATCAACCAAGAATACACAGTTACAAAAACATTAAATAACACATGGTATGTTCAAGATCACAATATGGAATATGTCATTGAAGTTCTTTCTGCAGTTTTACTTTGTTATTGACCTTTTTAAGAGGTTAGGAAGAGGTTTTGATTGCAGAAAAAAAACCAGTTTTGAAGTTACAAATACAACTTCTGTTTAAAATACAACTTTCTGAGGTCCATGCTTCCCTCTGGATTCACTTATCTTTCTTACCTTGTCTGTTTCAGCTCGTGGGTCAAACCAGTCTGGCCCTAGCACTGAGCACAAGCAGATACTAAGAGAAGAAAAAGTAATTTGCACCCACGTGACATCCAACAGTGCACTGCAGAGGAGTAAAGAACCACTTTCATTTCAAACCTGACTCTGACAAGTGCCACTTGTTGGCTGACAGTGCAAGAATATAGGAAAGTCAGTGAAGAGTCAACGCCATCTGTTTCAGGATGTTGTGTGTATATTTTATCTGTTTTCCTAGGCTCCTCAGTCATTCTTTGCCGTTTTTTCCCATTTTTTAGGTACAAGAATCATTTAGAACTTTTTTTTCATGGATCTAACCTGTTCCCCAAAAATCTTGCTTTTCACATACTACTGGAGCGGCTCCTTCTTCAAACTTTGCATTGCTATATGGTTACATAAACTGAATTTCAGCTCCATTTTGTTGTCGTGTACATTAGTAAGTGGTACAGCTCAGTAAAATAAGATTTTAAAGTGACCCAATTTTAGAGTGAACCAGTTGATGCTGGGAATCCAATATTCACAGTATATACATTTTATGTATTGTTGGGGGAGGTTACTTGGGACTAGCGTCAGTAGAAAAGCCTTGGGACTTTTCATGGATTGAAAAGTATTTTGTATTCAGAGTATATCATCCAGCTTAGTTTCCCTTAGACTGCAATGGAGATTGTGCACTCTAAGACTTTTTGACAATGGGAAATAAAGTGCAGTCATTGAGAACCAAAACATTTGCTTCGAAAGCATATTCCCAATAAAACCTAAAATGCTAATGTGGACACTCCCCCCAATACCTTGTCTCCCTATTGCACTGATCAACTTCTTAGAATCAGCAAATTTTATACTTCACCGCTCCCTGTATTTTCCATGTTATTCGTAAATACATTGAATTTGAAAATGCACTCTCAAATTCATGTCAAGATAACACATAGCTCCTTCTGAAAAGCCACGCTTTTGATGGATGAGTCAGCTTTATTTCCTAATAATCTTGGAATTAAAAATGTTGGGCCATGAGTCATGTTTCAAAGTGACAGTTTCAGCTGTGAGTCTGGCAACTTTACATTAACTCTCTTGGGCTGGTCTTTTAGTTCTCTCACAGCACGTCAAATCCACATAACCAAGGGCAAATTGTACTAGTACCTACCTAAAACCTCCTGTTTAGCCCTGGTTGGTATCTGCCAACACCCCCACACCCTGTCCATCAGAACTGCTCCCCAGCTGGCTGGTCCCCAGTCCCTACTGTTGCAGGGGATTAATCTGTCCAAGGTGCAGGATCTTGTATTTGCCCTTGTTCAATTTCCTGAGATCCCTGTTGGTCCATTCCTCCAGCCTTCCTGGAGGTCTCTCTGAAAGGCAACTCTGCCCCTTGACTGCCCCTCAGTTTGGTGTCATCTGCAAACTTGCACTTGGCCTCCTCCTCCAGGTCATTGATGAAGATATTGATCAGGAGAGGTTCTAGCACAGAACCTCAAGACCCCCAAGGTACTCATAACCAGCCTGGAGCTACAGCTCCAATCGTGTAGCACTGTGTACTCTAATACTGTGTATTCTAGTATAATACTCTGCTGTAAAAAAACCAAGAGGGTTTTTTTTTTTTTCATTTCCAAATAGATTTATTTGTAATTATGTCAGTATTTATACAAAACATTCAAGAGTTTTGGTATCTGAATTTATGGTTGTTGTAAATCAGATGCGTCCTACAGGGAATTTTGTTTAACAGTAAAGGTCATTCAAAAATGCCATCATAAAGCTCACTCAGGAGAGCAGTAAATTAGCAATAGTTATTTGTTTTTGTGCCTTTGTATGAAGTCTTATGATGTGAACTATTAAATGAGAAATATGATAAGAAGGTGATAAACGTAGAGCAGCATCAACATCAGTATTAATGGAGCAGCAATAATACAGAAAATCAAGTTATTGTTACTTCAAAAAACATTTAACAATTGGAAAGGAAAAACAGAGAGGGGGAAAGAAGATGGCTATTTCAGGCTGCTGATTTTCAGGAAACATTAGCATTGCAATTATGTAAAATTTTATAAAATTACTTATAAATGTGTGTGCACTCAACTTTTTTGGGTTAGGGTTTTTCTTTTTAATACAGTATAACGAGACAGAGATGAGCCAATCTGGAAAAGAAAGCAAGTTGAAAGCTGTATGACCAACTTGGGCCTTTAGACATTCAAGAACAGTTGTTTTTTGCTGTTGGTCTTTCATCTTATGTTCCAGCCTTGGGGTGAGGGAAGAAAAAATATAAATACTGAATGAAAGCTTGGGTTGTTCATGAGCTCTTTTTATGACAAGCAAAAGTAAGAAACAACAGAAGTCTACAGAGGGAGAGATGTTATAGAAATTCATGGTCACTGATCATTTTAAGTGTTGCTTGGTCAGGTATTAAAGCATGTTTCTAATGGGCTCTGACACATAACCCTTGACAAATTTTGTTGCACTGTGTACCTCTCTGGTTGTCTGTGTCACCTTTCTGATGAAGGACACCACCGGAGGGCAGAGTCTGGAAGAACAGAACTGCTGCCAACCTCTCAGTTGCTCCCAAAACTACCTCTTAGCCAAAATAAACATTTATGTAGATAGGCTTAAACATAAACTGAAATGACAGATTGCAAACTGGAGCAGTGAACAGTGGAGCTCAAGAAGGTATTTGCTTTGATGTCTTTGACCATCAGATTAAGATGGTTCTGCCTGTCTGCTTTTGCCTAATGACTTATTTCTGTCTGTACTTCTGCAACTGGTGCTCTAAAATGGTCCTTGCAGGATATAAATGCTTCAAACCAGAATCTAGCTCTCTAGTAATTCTGATTCTATACAAGATGAATAGAAGTAATGGACACATACCAGAAAATTGTATTTACTCTTGCCATCACTATACACATACATCACCTTTATAAGGATGCAGCTGATACACAAAAAAAAATACTACATTACAATTCTGGCTAGAAATTTCATTGTGCAAGTAGGCTGTTTTGAGCTGTATTCTTTCCATAAGAGTTCAGTACAGCTGTGGGGAGGACTTTCTCATGCTATTAAGGTTCTCAGAAATAAGCCTTATTTTGTTGCTGCTTTGAAGAAAAATAATGACAGTTCACCATTAAAGAGATGTTACAAAATTTTATTTTTGCATGTGAAATAATTAATATAGTTTTAACATTATTCTGTAATAGAAGAGTTGTTTTGAAAGCAAAATATTGAAATCTTTTATTATGAAGCCATGAAAATATGACATTTTGCCTTTGCTGCAATTTGCTTCTGTGTTGCAGTTTTGGGAGAATTTTTTTCTATGTATATTACTTTCCGAAATGGCCAAACTTCAAGAATGTTTGGTTTTATGCACATCCTCTTAAGAACTGCTCAAATCACCTATTTCTGGAGTAGCATTGACATATAGCCAGATACAATCCAAAGATAGAAACTTGCAAATACGTATTTACTGACTTAAAGTACAGGACAGGGGGTGAAGTAACTTGGGATCTCTTCTTTACTTAGAACTAAATTCACATACATGAGATGCCTGACAGAGCAAAACTGTCAGGTTGGACTCTATGATCTCAGAGGTCTTTTCCAACTTAATTGATTCTGTGATTCTGTGTTCTCTTGATGAACAATTTGAAGGAGCTCTTTGAGAAAATGTAGTGAAATACTCTTTCTCAACCACCATCTGTTAATAATAAAAGTTCATTGCTGTATCGGATCCTGACTGTACTTAATGTATTATGACTACTTCACACGGAAGATATATTCAACTTGATCAGAATATTTGCTTTCTTCAGGGTTTCAAGTGGTTTTACAATGTTTCAACAGCCCTCTACCAATTATGGAAATAAATCCCATTAGATGAGAATGGTGAAGATTTGAGATGTGATTTCTTCTAAACAAATTATAGCAGGTTTTTTGTCAAGGCTTCAACTAGAACACTATATTAAATCTGAATACCACAATTATGAAAAATAGTAAAGATGCTGAATAAGAGAATAGAAGACTTACAAATATGATGCATTTTTAAAAGATTTGGATTTGGTTAATCTACAGAAGAGAAAAAGAAGGATGTGTAATCAAAGGGAATGGTAATTACCATAGTCTGAGTCCACTGCATGTTGGGTAAGAGGTAATAAGTTTAATTTGCAGCAATTTTTAATTGCAGTCATTTAATTGAGGAGATTTAATTTAGACATTAGGAAATAAATTTTAATTAGGAAAGTAAAGGTCTAAAGGAATATGAAGATTGAAATAGATTGTTGGTTGCAGAATCTCTAGTACTATGTGAAGAACAGGAGAGATTAATAACTCTGCAGCAGTTTTGTCTTTGAAATGAAGACCTGAAGAAGAAGAGCTTCTGAGGTTCCTTCTGGAATGTATTCTATGTTTTATAAGTCTGTCTACAAAATATGCTAGAGCTGAAGAGACTTTGGAAATGCAGATGGACAATTCTTACTCCACACCTCCAACCATCCGCGAAGTAATTCCCTCCCCAAACCTTGCTGCATATAGATGTACATTTATAAAACATTGCTGTGTTGACACTTTTTTCCGTGTTTGATTTGATTTTGACAGATTGCTGTGAACAAATTCTATTAACCACCAGTGCTGAGAAAACACTTTAAAGCTGTTACACAGAAATAACACCTTGAAAGTGAATAGAAAAAAAAAATCACAAGAAATGCTATTTACTCTAGAAGACTGAATTATATGACATATATTATTATGACATATATATTATATAGCTCAGCTATTCAAAGACCAAAAAAACCTAGGGGATGAGACTGCTACTTCTGATCTTGAGGCTTAAAGAAGCTTCAGGAACAGTTTCTGGGAAGAAAGCTGGGAAGGAAGCTACAGTCTTCTCAGGGGCTGTTTCCACACAAAAACAAACTTAATGGATAGATTTTTAATGGCTTAATGAGTTAAATTTGTCCACGATTTTGTCTTCTGCTTTATCAGCTATCGCTCACTGTTAGTGTCCACTTTAAGAAATTGCTAAGTAGAGAAAGGCTTTTGAGAGGGTAAATCTGACAGAGGAGAGACAGTTTTATTGTGGCTACGTAAGTGAGTCTATGGGAAGGAGGGCAGAGAATTCTTTGTCAAAGTCCTGAATCCAGTAAAACCCTCTTTCCTTCTGGTTCCCTGTAATAAAACGTGAAAGCAATGACTTCGTTTATCACGCGCTGAAGGACACCCTGGGAAACCCAGCTTGAAAAAATGTGGATGATACTGTGGTGGAGGTGATGGGGCCCATATCTGTTAAAAAAACAAACCAAAAAAGAACAACAAAACACCCTGACTCCAGAAAGCAGTAATCCTGCTGTGGCTGTGGCTGTTGCCTGTAGTTTGATGGGGTGGGTGGCTCTTCTCCCACTCTCCCCCATCTGCTCCCCCATCTGTCGGATGGTTTTCCTTTCTTGCCCTTGCCCCAGAACTGATTGGCAGGCATTTGGCAACAGACATCAAAGTGAAACTGACTGATGGAAATTCACTGCTTTGCTATTTCTCACTGCCTTTGACAACAGGGAGAAGAGAATGTGCATTTATGAGTATGCATTATTATTTGTAGAACAGAAAGCCTCCACTGGCAACAGCTACTGTCTACGAGCAGGTGCTGATCACTATCCTACTGACAAAGATTTGTAATTCAGCTGTTATTCCAGGGAGCCCTTTATGAACCAGAACTAATTTGCAGTTGGGACAATGCTTGCAGAATGCTTCATATATTGGACTTGGTTTGCTTTTTACCATAGTAAGGGTTTTAGCCTTAATTGTGACTTGTTCTAACATAAATCAAAATGCATTCTAACATAAATCAAAAAGTAATTGAGAATCAGGTTTGTTAACAGGTACTGATCTGAAGGCTAGAACCTCCAGTTAAGGAAGTCAGTCTATTCAGTGACCTAGAAAAATCAAAAAAATAGTCTAGTATGGAAAGACCATCCCTTTATGACCTCAGCAAAAAGAATAAGCCATTTGACTGATGTCTGCTGAGAATGGGGAAAAGAATTACTTCAGGTTTCTTGTTGCTATTGAAGAGAAATGCTGCCAGGAGACATGTTTTCCTGGCCACTACTTCTGCTAGAACCCATTTGCTAGGCTTCTCCGGCCGCAGCCATTGCTTTTTGGAGAACATTGATCGCTGCCTTTGTTGAGGAGGAGGAAGAGCACAGCTACCTGAGCTGAGGAGAGTTCTATAAAGTAGCAGTGAGGAAATTTCATAGAATCATAGAATGGTTTTATTTGGAAGGAATCCTAAAGATCATCTAGTTCCAAACACCTGCCAGGGACAGGGACAACCTCTACTACACCAGGTTGCTCAAAGCCTCCTCCAACCTGTCCTTGAACACTTTCAGGGACAAGGCATCCACAGCTACTTAGCTTGTTCAGAGAGGTGGGTGGTTTCATGAGTGCCCCCATAGAAGTAGATGGGAGAAATTTTTATTTTAAATCTCATATTCATCATACACTCAATCACCTTCAAAAATACCCTTTTCTTTGTAAAGCACTTTGAAATTTCCTGCTTTCAGAAAAAAAAAATCACATCTGCAAAATTTTTGTGGAATGAAACTTATGTTCTAGACATTGACAAAATGAATATAGAATGAAGGATATGTACTTCCATGCTTTCTCATCTCTGTCTGACCACATTCATTCTCACCAGGGATTTTCCTAGGTTTTCTTGTCTGGTGCTGCATGCATTACCCTTCCTATCAAGAGTAATTAATGTTGTTATTATTATGTTAAAAGGAAAGGAGGAAAAAATGAAAAGGCTTCACAGGAAGAGACAATATGTTTTGGAAGGACAGTGAGATCCCAGCTCCCAAAGACATGGATGTGTCTTGCTGATTCTTCTTATTAACAGAATATGTATGCATGAGCCAAAGAGAAAGGGAAATAAAGGGAAATACCCTTTAGTGCTCCAGCTTGGGAATTTTCGTTGGCCTCTAGAGTACTCAGTGGTAATGGATGTGTCAGACAGAGGCACTTAAAATTCAGCCTACATTACAACCTCAAAAGTCTTTGAGAAGTCTTTCCCCCCAGCAAGTCTCTCACTCATTTTATGGCATATAGTTGCCATGTGTGATTCTGGGCAGGATGGAAGCAGATTTATGGGAAGGGGGCAGCCCTTAGCACACCCTGAACTTCATGCCTTTCAGGAGACCATTTTAAAGCAAGACTTGATCTCCACATAAGATACCTTTACAATAGAGATTTTTGTGTACATAACAGCCCCAGAGGCTGTTCAAAAACTGTGTGGAGACCACAGTCAGTGCAAACTCTGAATTATTATTCTCTTTGTTTTGCTTATTAAGATTATACCTTAGTGAGTAAACTCATTATTATACAGTGCAGGGAAAACAGCTTATGCTGTGTCAAAGCAGTAAGCACTTCCCTCGATATAAAAAGAAAATTAGTTTTGCAACACTGACCAAGACAACTAATGAACAACTCTTCTGCAACATTTGCAATTTGCAGAACCACAAGCTAACACTGTTCCATGTAATGATTGTTTGCTGCACAGTATACATTAGGAAAAAAATTGCAAAAGCACTAAGTCTTCACTTTCTCCATAGGTGATGAAAGATGGAAAAACAAATCAGGTGAATTCTTGATGGTCCTTATGTTCATGTTTGTTTAGAATGACATTGTGAAATATGAGTAGTTAGCATTGTCTATGAAAACACACAGCTAAGATAAGGCACAGCACTTGTTTAAATATTCTGATAAAACAAAGCCCCATCTCTGCTTTTAGAGTTGCCATCAAAATATTTCCTCTGGACATGACTACCCTAGTTTTGGTTCCCTGTGCTGTTACCTGAAGTACTGATGGGTGCCATAGAAAGCATAAAAAAGCATACCACACATCATCCTAACAAGCTGACAAAAGATAGACAAGTGTTAGATGAAGGACCTTTTCAAACCTGATGCTTCCCAAGATACCCACTAACAGCTGAGACAGCAGAGATTTAACGTGATGTAAAGCAATTGGATAGGAATTGACTTGTGTCTGTGTGTCTGTGTGTGCATGTGCAGCACTATGAGATGCCACAAACTTCTATTTTATAACTCAGCCATAAACATTAGCTCCAGGCAAAACACAGTATGCCATCTAGGGAGCAATTTTTGTTTAAACAAATTAAAAAATATCAGTTTGCTCTTTCTAGCTTCATAAGAGCCAATATTTCCTGTTCCCCTCTTCTACTATACAAGCACACCACTCTGCATGTCATTCAGTAGGGATTTGATTTATTGGAATCAATTTGCCTAATTATTAGTTCAGAAAACAGAGTAAGGTCTTTGCAATTCTTTTTTGGTGGAAGTTTAGTTGTTAGAACAGAGAGGGGTAGGAACAGACCTAACAGTTGTTAGAACAGGAGGTCAGGATAGCTGTCTGTGACTGTGCAGAATTTTGTAAGATGTGTGTGATCTCTTCTTTGCTTGCCCCTCTACTGATAGACACAGCTTAATTACTGCTGCAGAAATTCTCCCCTGGTCCTGGAAATTTCATGTTAGCAAATCGACCCCAGCAACATTTTACTTTCATCTCCTCACATTACAAACTTTTCTGGATTTGCTATGCCAGCATATTTGGATTTGCTAACTCTGGAGGAGAAAAATTACCTCAGGAAGCTTACTTTTTATTGCATTTTCTTCAAATGTTTGATGCAAAACAAACTGCATTCCAGCAAGAAAAGGGGGAAGCTCTGTATCGCAAACCTGAAAAGAAGAATGGTGACAGAAGCTCACTAAACACAGAAAACTAAACACAGAAAATACAGCCCTGGGAACCCCCTGATGCTGGTCCCCTGGTCCTTGTGGGTAGCAGAGGTGAGGCAGTAGAAAGCAGAAAGCAGCAGAAAGCAGTCCTGACTTCCAAAATGGGACGCTAAGGATCCACTGGAGCTGGCAACCAGATCATTAATGCTTTGCCTCCTATGTGAGGTGAGCAACAGTGGTAGGGACAAGTAGATGAGCAATTAGCAGTGTGCTGATGAGTAATTGACACTTCTGATTTGATTTGAACGAGACTAACTTGGGATAGGGTGGGAAGCCAGATGCAAAAAAAGGATGAGATTTTCCTGCTTCAAAAGGAGAGAGGGGAGCAGGACTCACTGACAGTATGGTCCTGTATCCTTGGAGGGGGCCATTGAGGGCCATTTCCTTTTCAGCTCAGAGTTCTGTGGCTCATTGAGGGATGTGGCTGTTCTCTGGGTCATTGCATCTGTGGGATATTCAGAATACTTCAGCAATAGTTTTCATCTCAGGAAGGATGGTGGTTCATGCAGATTTCTGAACATACAGCGCTGTAAAGCTGATCATTTGAAACCCTTTGAATCTCAGTCACAGAGACACTAAAACATTCTCCCACTTACTTTTATTCTCTTCCATTTTCTAGTTTGAAATATCTTCAAAATGTGTTGGGGAAAATATAATTTGTGAGCCTTATACATGTATTAAAACCAAGGATGCCCCTTGGAGAGTTTGTGAAACCCTGAAAGGCATCTCTTGTTGGTGAGACGTCATTCCTGGGAAAGGAGCTGCAAATAAACCCAGCACAAGGAACAGCCCCTATCTGCATGCACACCTTCACACGTGAAAGGCAACTTTCTGTGCCCTTCTCTTCATCTTATCCTTCTCTGCCTTGCATTGTGTGGGAAGGTGAGCGTGAGGCCCTGTATTGCTGCTGGATCTCATGAATACGCATTGCTAAAATAAACCTTAAATTGCTGTGAAGCCTGTAAATGCTGATACAGATGATGGGCAGGAAACTTCAGTGAAATTTCCTTTGTTTGTTATAGTATTTGAATTTTTGCTGATCTTAATCAGTTTCATAGTCTGACTGCAACCAGAAAGGGATTATTTCTTTTGCTCTGGAATTTAAGGATGAATGTATTTTTTCAGAGGCTAGACGAGACCAAATTAGAACATGCTATTGGGGCATAATAAATTCACAGTAATTGCAACCTAGTGTTCCTTAATTCTTCAGACACTATCATCTGTAAATATTCTGATCCTTTTCATAGTCAGCTCATTTGTGCTTTTGTCCTTATTGAATCAACTGTTGTCTTTTCTTTCATGCTGTCTCCTGAGGGAAACCCTTTTAAATCTTTTTGCTTTAATTCCATTAATTGGCATATTGTCTGGTCTTATGTTTCCCCTCCTGGGCCTCGAACTTATGCTACTTCAGTTCTTAAACTCCTTAGCTATATTTCTGCAGCTTTGACCGACAGCTTGGTTGATCAGAGTACAAAGCATGTGCTTCCTTATCTTTTACTTCCAGGCTAATGTTTAACAATGTAGTCAGTTTATCAGTCAATTTATTAAGCCAGGGTGAGAGTTCTCTGTTCTGAAGTCATTACAAAAATCAATACTAATCAATTCACTTATTCTAGGATACATTAAATTATTATTAACTATAATAATTAAAAATAAATAATTTAAAGGTCCTCAAGCCTTTAATGATTTATGGAGAGTTCTTCTTTTGCCCTTTGCTGGAAACTTGCACATTTTGAACCCTTTTTCAGGGACATTGATGAAGACAGCAACTAAATCATACAGCCTTTTCAGTATGAAAGACCAGAAGGTGAAAATTTTGCTCTCAGCATCATAACTTCCCCCCTTTTATTAGTAGAAGAATGAGTGTGCAAGAAGTATGCAACATGAAGGAGAACAAAATAGTTTTCTGAAGCATTATTGCAGTAGCAAAAAAAAGGGTTGAAAAACATAGACCTAATATTACTCCTACTCAATACATTTTATGGTTATAATAAACTGAATTAATGATACACTGGAAACCTTTGCTTTTTTTTTTTTTTACAGTACACACAAACCCCATGTAATATCTTTACTGTAAGTTACTCATAGGAATGATATCAAAATATAGTCTTGAATAAATCTTCTATGTCATCAACCAAATTGAAAGAAAAGCAGGACAAAAAGACATCTGAGGTAGTGATGAGTTTAAGTAAAATTAAATTGGTTGTATACTTTCAAAATTTGTACAATCTGGTCTTCTTTATATACTGTGTAATATCTTTACCATAATATAAGGTGCTGTTTTCAAGGAGGAGAAGAACTAGTTTCATAAAAGCTTTTCTTAGGGTCCAGGAAGATCCTGATGTGAAAACCAGCAGTGTCCTAAGCATCATAAAGTTTTGCTTTTTATCTACTCCTTGCCGTAGGGCAAGAGTGTGACAAGTGCTTATATATATATATATATATATGTATGTATGTATATAAGTATGTTGTGAGGCAACAGCTATGTAGGTTTTAAAGAAGCCAGCCCTGTGAGAACTGGCCACAACATGACTCACAGCAATACTGACCTTTCATTTAATCAACAAAGACCATATTCAGATTTTTTTTTCTCAGGCAAGCTCTCATTCAACCCAAAGCCTGAGGAAAGGATGACTTAAAATCCAAGAAAACTGCTGACAATGTAAATTGCTGGACAACTGATCAATTTTAAAGAGGATTTTGCTATTATAAGAATTCAGAGTATGGCCCATGCATTCAAATTGAATGAAAAAGAAATTGTATGCGTCACTGTGTTACCTAAATACTCAGAGGTATTTAGTTCCCAGAAGTATAAGAAGACATAAGACCCACCTGACTTAGTTTGTGTATTTGGTTATTCATAGTGCCCAGATGGTAACAGCAAGATTAGAAAGACCAGAATTCTGGGAAGCATATCAGTTCCTCAGCTTCATTTCCTCAGAAATGCAAACTTCTGCATTTAACTTGGATCCCATAATGACATAACCTAAATAAATGATCACAAACTGTGTTGCTCAGCCTTACACAAGGAGGAAAGGACTACAACATGTTATTTCCAACTGTCACTCTTCTTACCTAGGCTTCTGAAAGTACTGATTCTTAACTTTTTATCTATGCCTCTGGCCAATATTAAATTAGAGAGCCCACCAAGCTGCAGAAATTAATCTAGTCTCTGCTCCAGAGCTACTTCAAGGTGAGAGTACATACTGAAAATGTAGTTTGAAAACTTTAAGGATGTTCTTGTTAACATCAACAGCATTTGTCTTAAATACATCTTATGAGACTCATCATAAATCTTGTTCATTTTCGATCTGCACTGCCTTTCCTGAGAGCTGTCTGAATTTCAGTGCTCTGCTCTATACAAACCTTCTCATCTCCAGTCTGAATACATTCCTTGTCAGTTCATTTGTGGTCATGACAATGTATTAAGTTAAGCAGATTCTTTTTCGTTTTGATTTTAAAGAGCTTTTCATATTAGTATTTGTATATGATGAACTGAAAGACCAGCTGAGTGAGAAACTTGAATTGAGGTTTACTGTAAACATTCCCATGAAATCTGTACTTATACAGAATTTTAAGGGACACTAAATGTTCCCTTACTGTCAAAGCCAGAATTTTGTTTTATAATAAGGCATCTGTGAATTTTCAGTTCTCAGCTTTGTGAGATACCCATCTCCATGACAGCAAGTTTCAGATACCAGTCCAGGCAATGCTGGACTCTTGCAAAGGGTTGTGTGATTTCAGTGTCTTAAGATTTGCATTTTATTTTATCCAAATTTCTGTGTTTTCTCCATGTTTCCCCTGCTGTGTTTTAAACCAGCAGGTCACCAGGGGAGCCACAAGATCTTAGCAGAGAATGGTATGCAGGCAAGCAGTGACATTCCTGAGGGCAGATTTTCAGCATGCCAAGAAAAACATACAGCTTGCATTTATAGCTAAGCCTAACACAATTCCACACATCGATTGTTATAGGCAATAGACAGCTCCTGCAACAAAACTTTTAAGATGGAGAGCCATTTCAAGACTTCTTACACTACTGTGCCATGATTTTAGCATGTATATGCTGCCATGAAGGCTAATAGAGGTATCATGCACGTAAATCCCTTGATTTTCCTAAATGCCAGCCCTGCCTCCATAAATTACTCATTCAGTTACACTAATATTTGTAACATATTTCAGCAAACAAGAAATCCTCATACTGACATGATCCACTAGATTGTACCTGTCATGGATTTGACTATCTCTAATTTTTTTGGTCATCTCTAATAC
Organism: Ploceus nigricollis; assembly: GCA_013399945.1. Classification (NCBI taxonomy): domain Eukaryota; kingdom Metazoa; phylum Chordata; class Aves; order Passeriformes; family Ploceidae; genus Ploceus; species Ploceus nigricollis. The sequence goes on from VXBC01011974.1 coordinate 314,242, forward strand.
CATTGATTTTGGGAAATACTCTGTTATTAAAGTAACCAATATAAACATAGCACCTTTGCATTCCCTGGGAACTGGAGCTTTTGGTCAGTGTGGTGGTATCCATGAAAACAGATCCTCAAGTCAGTTAAACAAAATCCACAGTGCAATTTATACCTAAAGATCAAACAAGAACAGGGACCATAGAAGATGCAGATGTCAGACACAAGGCTGCATCTACTTAAATGGTAAAATCAAAATATCTACTGTTCAGAAATAAGCCTCAGCTACTCTGGCTTTATGTTTATTCACATCCCTATTAGGTCAACTTTAGTTTTATCTTCCTTTTTCCATTACCCTTACTTCCCTTTGCAAGGTCCATGAAGACTGAACTTGATTAAGGCAATTCACATAATTAGTTTAGTGTATCCTTATGCTTCAAACACAGATGCCTGGAAAATGTATGTAATAATATTTGCAAAAATGGATTAATTTCTTCTTATCAAAGTCTTAATAATTCTAATAACATTTCAAAATTTGGAGTTTGTGAGTTTAGACTTATATACTACTAACTTCTAAACATGCAATGTATCATGCTGTTGGAGAACAGCCTCAGATTCTGAAGGAAAAAAATTGGAGGACAGGGGAAATAGAGAAAAAGAGGACTAATAAAAAAATCGAGTTTAGAAGGCATCCTAAAACACAGTTCCCTACTTGTTAAACTTAACACCTGAAACAGGTGAAAGATATTGCAATCTATATGTTCTTTCCAGAGAAGAAATATTGGTGTTATTTTGAGGGTACCCAAAACTTCAATCAAACTGAAATCTTTTTCTGAGCTATTGTTGTTGTTACTGCAGCTTTCACGTTCTTCTATCAACTGAAGGGGTTCATAATGATTTTTAGGCTCCCCATGTGGAACAGCAGTGGCATGAGCAAATAAAAAATCTGAAGCCTTCTTGAGAAAGACCTCCAAACTTAAAAGTCTGAACAGGCCAATACATGATAGATTATAATTGCTTTTAAGCAGACAATGTTATGGTCTCACATCAAGCAACAGCTAATTACTAAGGGCAAGAAAAGGGTGCTCTAGCACTAAGGTATATTAATCACATAAAGACTAATGTACACATTCCTAGATAAAAATGATATAACAATAAATTAGATTAATTCCCTTTTCATTGGCTGGTCAGGCAGTCTAGTTCTGTGAAAATCTAATATATATTTATCTGCTGGAACATAATGCTATTTTACTATTTTATTAGTTTTTGCCCTTACTGCATAAAGTCATCCTCCCTTTTAAAATGCCAGACTATAACAGATAATGTGTGATGTTGATAATAAAACCAATGAATACAAATAGGAGATTGAAATTAATCTATTCTAGAAGTGTTACATTTTTGCTGCCCATTTTGGTCATTAATGTTAAAGAAGTAAGAAGTATTGAATGAGAATGTCATAACCTTTACCAGTGTGTAGCAAAACCAAGGCAAAAAAGGTTCTTTGATCATCCTGTGGGGGCTGACAGACCCTGGATGATGATAAATAACTATGAGACATTTAGAGGTAATTTTTCAAATTCTATCTAATTTAGCGTGATCTATAATACATAAGATTTAGAGCTAGTTCAGGCCGGTGCTTTCAATCAAAGACAAAACTTTTAAAGAAAATATTTTAGATAAACTAGGATCAATGCCCTTTGGGTAGAACAAAGACTGACGAGTAGTTAGCAGCAGGGTGACCACCCATCGACCCAGGGACAGCTAATCATAGCAGGGCCAAATGTGCCTGTTATTGGAAACAAGGAGTGGACCGTCAGGAGTGACCGTGAGCTGTGGCCACCAGGAGAACAAAACCCCAGCTACCGTGTGTGGAGGTTCACTGGTGGAGTGTCCATTTGAGCACAGAGGTGGCTCAGCAGGTATTTGACCTTTCCCAAGATGTGTTCAGAGAGCAGGGCAACTGCTCAGCCTTCCTAAAAAGGGTAATGTCACGGTAGAGACTCCAAGCGCAGACCACAGTCCCAGTCATTTCTAACCGTGAAGTTCTCGAGAATGGTTGCAGCATTTCACTCTGCATTTTTCTGATGAGATTCTTAGGGCTTTGAATATTCATGGCTTCCACAGCCCAAACTGGCAGAGACAAGAAAACCACGACTATTTATGTTCATGGTTAAGTATCCCACCCCTAATAATTGTAGCATTAGTGATGCTTAAAGGTAAGATTAGTAGTGCTCAGGGAATTGAAATATAAGAGACCAACCCTGTAAGGTGCTGCGAACATTGGAAGTGTGGAATAGTTTGCATTTCCCTTGCTTAGAACACTGCAGGATCAGGCCTTATCTGTTCCACAGACCTCAGGGAGAATCCACATTATGCACTGCAATGAACCTGTGCCTGCTGGCCAGATCTGTTCCAGAAGCCAATCCAAAATAATCATATCAGCAAAGCATTAGTAGAATAAAGTCACTTCAAAGCCCAGGTGAGCATCCACAGTACTGTTCCTCTTGTGCTGAGTGCTGGAACCAGTTCTTGTTGACAGTGACTTGAGAGTGCTGCAGCATTTCATCAGAGGTTGTCAACAAGCCTACAGGTCCTGAAACTGTGCAAACTAAAATCCTGTGGAAAGTAAAGAGAAACTAACACAGTCCTGAAACTTGTAAGAATAGTTACTCCCAATCTGATATTGTTCTGCTCTGTGACAGGGCTCCGTCTAGTCCATCACGGAAGAATTGGAGACCCTTTTAAAATCTACATTTAGAGCAATTTACACTGGCTGAGTTTTAGAATATGTGCCTCCACTTTACAACTAAGGAATAGCTTTCACAGCTAAGGAATAGCTAGGGAATAACGCCCACTGTGAAGGTAAGCAAGTTAACCTCAGTTTTAATGATCCAGAGACAGAGTTCTCTGGGAAGGCATGTGCTCTAAAGCAAATGCTGATTTATGTATTTCTCTTTTATCTTTCTCTCTTGTCAAGCAATTTCAAATCATACTATGTAAAGAATCCTGGGTAAATGACCCTTTTTGACAAGAAAGGTTAATAAATATTTTTTAAGTAATGAAACATGGTGGAAAAAAACAGTGAATTAAACTCAGATCTTTCAAAAAATGTCTTGGTATGTGTATATGAAGAAAAATATTGTAGCTTTTCTCTCAATATATAGGAACCTTGTCACTAAGACGGAGATAACAAAAATTTCCCTATTTAATAACTGCCATTTATAATTCAGAGAATTGATTTACTGATTTAAAAGCATTCTGCCAATTGAGAAGTTCCTGTAATATTGAAATCAATTTCTTTCAAGTCTGTGCAAGTAAAACAAAGCTCTATCAGTTGAACAGCAAAACAACTTTTCATATTAATCAGTAGGAACTTGAAAAATCCCACTGATGTAGAAAATTAGCACCTTTGCATGTTTCCCAGATTTTGATTTCATTTTGGACACTTGGTCATGCATGATAAGTGCTGCCTGGCTGGCTGGAACTATTTCAGTTGAAATCCATTATTTCTGGGAGAATTATGTGCCTTGTTAGTGAAATGCGAGCTATTTCCACTCCAGCATCTGCACTGCAGTTGATCTATTATTAACATTGAGCTCATTAAAAAAATGAAAGAATCAGATTTGTGTCTTTAGGGTGGGGGCTACTGAGGCTTTTGCTGAAGCAAATAAGCTGGCTGTGCTGCTTCCAGTTGACACAGCTGTCAGGAAAGCGTTGGCTGTCGCTGCATCGCACAGGGACGCTCAGTTACGAGGGCCTTGTAGCCATATGTAAACAATACCAGGCTGATGACAGGTTTATGACACTGGAGACAACGTGTGCAGCTGTTAGCCACTGGGTTTTATGGCGCAAAACAAATGTTTTTCAATGGGCGGGCATTTGGCACAGAGCCGCCGTAGCGGCAGTGGGAAGGGGAGGATGGGTGGCTGCTGGAAGATTTACCCCTGCCTGGCAGTGCTGTCCCACACTGTTCTGAGAAAGGAGCTGGTGGGCTCCTTCTCCTCACCTTCTCAAGGGGGGTTCTTCAGAGGAAGCTGCATTCCTGTCAGTTGCATACATGGGATTTGTGGTTTAAAATACTGAAGGATTTCCCATAGGGAAAGAGAGAGCCACACAGGGATGCTCTGGTAGCAGCTGATTTGCGCCATGTCATATAGTAGGAACTCTGAAAGGAGAGCATTTAAAACAGAGAGAGTAAAACAGCTGTATTAGAGTTTAGAAATACTGACCAAAAAGACTTGAATGGGAGGGTACACAGGGGCCTGAAAGAGAGCTGAGTAGCAATGATGCCTTGGAGTAAGTTTCATCCTGTCCCACTTCAACCCTGAGCACTGATTGCTTTCTGATCCAGACTGCTTGTTAGAACAGGTAGGGAAAATTAAGTGAAAGAATTTGGAAAAAAATGTAATTTCCTCTAATAGGCATCAGTGACTCATCAGGTACATCCCCAAACAGTAACTATATTTTACAAGTAACTGTGTTGTCAAACCCTGGTACTTGTATTTTAGCCTTGGGCACCTCAGCTAGCCAAGCCATTTCAAGGTACAACTTTGTCAGCAGCTTAAGTTTAAACATGTTCATCAAAACTTGTTGGCCCCCATAGCTTTTTGTGACAGAAGGATCCTAGCACAAACTGGTTAGTATGTTGTTAGGCACTAAGTCATGGTAAGTTAGTAAGGAGTGCTAGTAAAGGAAATGATCTGGGACCTGTGCCCCAGCCTTGCAGGCAGTATTACTCAGCAGTTAAATTCTCTTCCAGGACCCTCCTTGGACCTCATTGACATCCAAGAGAACAGCCCCTGGCCTATGCTGTTGTCTCATCCTAGACTGGCATTGACTAGGAAAGTGCTGGTTATCACTGGTCAAAAATATGCATAAGAAGTACACAAACAAGTCAAGGGCATCATGGGCCAGGGCTTGTAGTTACGTCCTTGTCGTATTTAGTACCCACTGTGGATGCAGCTTTAGCACAGATCAGTGACAAAACCATTTTCATTAACTCTTAATTACATAGGACAAAGAGCTGCTATGGGGTACTGGAGTTCTGCTTTGCAGTGAGGCAGATACCATCCCCTGAATCTCAAGATACTTCATTCTAACAGAATTTAATGATAAATAGGAATGGTTACTTGCTCACATAAAAACCCAAAGAAAAAAAAAAAAAAAACCAAAAAAAACCAAAACAAAATAAACCAAAAAGACCTACAGAAAATAAAGTATCCAGGGAAGCTATTTCAGGTTCCCATCTGCAAATATTCTGGAAGTGTGAAAACTGATCATAAAACTTGCAGAGCTAACTATTTGTGAAAAATTTCCCCTTCTTCTTTGAGTGTTGTCTTCCTCACTATAATTTTTTCCTTCACATTTTTAAAAAGAAGCAATGTTTCTGGATGAAAGTCATAAAAAATTGAAGGAAATTCAAGAAATGTATTTCCTTACTTTGAGTTTTCAAGAGTGTGCTGAATTCAGAATGATATTCCCTCTTTTATTTAAAGTATCATCTTCTCCCAGATAAATTCAACTTTCAGCCCATGTTTTTTGACAAAAAATATTTTTGTTTATGCTTCAGAAGCAAAGGAAAGCAAACAAACAAATGTACAAACTTATTTAAAAGTAATCTTTTTACCTCCTGAATTATTTTAAAGACAAGATTAAATCTCAGCATTTGACTTTAAGTAGTTTCAGTGTGAGAATGCAATATTCAGCAAGAAATGTTAATATAGCAAAATAATTGCATTGCTATATAGCTGGGGGGGAATCATAAAGGGCATTATCTTGATTTGAGAGCTAAAGATCAGTAATTGTGCTGTATTTTATACTTAACAGCATGTCCAGATGACTGGGTAACACATTTGAGAGAATTATTCCATCATACAGCTTTTGGAAGAGCTCTTAGTTATTGCCTTCTAAGATCTTCATCATCTAACTTTAATTTTTGAAGTTGTTCACATCCTTGTCAATATTGGTATTTTTGTAGCGAGTGCTGGAAGTAATGACTGTTTATGACACATCCTACTTACAAAATGCCCCTTTTTCTAACAAGATCATAGCATAGTCATCTATAAAAACTGCATATTCTTGCCACAAAAAGCAGATGCAGCTGGAAAGAGAATTTCAATTTTGAGCAACTATTTGTATGTGTGGCGCATGGTTCCATGAACAGCTTCCAGCCTTCCATAAGTGCTCTGCCTTTTAGCTCTCGGTGAAGTTTTATAGCCACCATAATCTTCACCCTCTAATAAAAAACTCCCAGCAAACACAGATGGATGATGAGATTGATGATGGTGCTCTCCTGTATCCTCCCTCTCTTCCTTCCTCTGCAAATACAGGGAGAAGACAGACCATGCCCACACAAGGCATGTGAGAGGTTTGCTCCTGTTGTAACTCCATCTACTACACGGATGGACCATGTAGGATCCATGGGCAGTCCTGGTACTGGATGACACAGATAATATGAGGTCAGAGTGATGGGACCTAAATGGTGCCATTCTTGTAGTATTAGTGACTGATGATCAGTAGAAACAACAACAAAAAAAAGTCAGAACAAAAGCATGAGTCAGGAACTATCAACATTCACATCCATCTGAAATCATAGCTGGAAAGTCTGTGCCTAAATACATATAAAATATTATATTGTCGTGGGGAAAAATGCAGGTGAACCCGAGATGGGAAGAGATGATGTCTCACTCCAGTTCAGAAGGTTGAATGATTTCTTTGTTATAACTATATTACAATACATTAATATATTATTTAAAGAGGAGATACTAAAACTACATCCTAACTTCTAACTACTATATCTAACTACCCACTCTAACGTCATTCGTGACTCTCTCCCTCAGAGAGTCCAGACACAGGTGAATGTGTTTGGCCATCAGAGCCAAACAATCCTCACCAAAATCCAATCAACCAATCACCCCAGGTAAACAATTCTCCAATGTATTCCACATGGAAAAACAAGAGACAGAAATAGAAATTGTTTTCTTTTTCTTCCCTCTCTGCTCCTCTATGAAAATTTCCTGAGGGAGCAAAGAATGTGGGTACTACATTATGTAAGCCCCTTTAACTTTTCTTCTGCCTATATGCTGACATTATCCATGATCTTAAGCCTTTTTCGCATGTCTTATGCTTGTGGATTTGTTCACAGCAGCACCGTTTCTGTCACATCACTTCTGAGAGTCGTATCTTCCTATACCATAAGCTGAAATTTTTAATCATGTCTTTTTCATTTCTTGACTATTATTTGTGTCTTTTCATCCTTCTTAGACCTGCCTCACCAAGGAAAACTGTAGCTCATTTCAACTGGGGGGGGGGTAACCAACACCTCTTTTCACTGGAATGCAAAACTTTGGCCATGCCAGAGAAACTTGCCAAATATTTTGGAAAGAAAAAGTGGAGCAATGCAATTAGTTAGGAAGTATATACAGCCTTTTGGTGGTCACCTACAAGGCTACAATAGCAGAAGCCATCCAACAGTTGCAGGAGAGCTCAGCACATTTCCTGTTAGCTGCAGCAGGCACTGCTGTAGCTGTCAGTGTTCCTGGTTGTGGTTCAGAGTCCATTCCAAATGTTAAGTTGTGAAATTTAGTACATTGCCAGCAGAATCCCAAAGGAAATTTTTGACACAGAAAGAGTACTCTGGGGGGAAAAAATTGTGTATTTTTCAGCAAAATGGAAGAGAATACAGGTGAGATATGGGTGGGCATGAAAGGACTAGAAGACACATGGCTTCAGGACAAGCTAAGTTTCCTAACCAAAAGAGGGCTGATTGTGCTGTCTCCAGCATGGAAGGTCTGGATCAGGGAAATGAGTTCTACAGGCTTAAAAATTCTAGGAAGCCCGTGGTCTGAAATCTCCCTTTCTAATCCTCTCACAACATGTGTGTAAGAAAGCATTTGCACTGCTTTTGAAAGACCTTTTGAACTTCCAGAAATCAAAGCTTTTGAACTTCCAGAAATCAAAGTTAATGTGAGTCTAACTCACACTTGTATATATGTCTTGTATATAACACAAAGATTATTTTAGTGACAGGGCTGACAAACAACTAAACAACCTTTTCCACAGTGTGATGAAAATCTATACAGTTTGCTGAAGACAATCAAGAGTTTAATAAAAGCCAGCCCCAACTCACGAACATTTCGCGAATGCTTAATTCTAGCAATTTCCCTCACTTGGCACTGGCTTGATACTGGGAGGAGAAATATTTCTGCAGTTCCAGCTTAGTGTTCCACTTCATCAGCAGCTGGCTGCTCCTTCTACCAAACTGACAGAGAGACTTCCACTTCCCTCAGGATGAAAGCCTATTTTTGCATGCCTTAAGGAATGTGAGGATATAAACCCATGATTCTCAAGACAGCCTATCTAATTTATAGCCTTATCTAACTTACAGATATGGCTTCCATCATATCTACTAACAGCAGCTTTCATACAATCATAGTGAGAAACTATATACAATTCATATTATATTTTTGTTCTTATATATCTGTGTCTGATTTTTGAAAATTTCTTCCCCAGAAAGAAAGATTTTGCTAATTTTTTTGATAGCCTTATACAGAAGGTTGTCTTTTCCCGTGGAAACGTTGTATGTCTTTTAAATAAGATGTGCTGTCAATACAGTCATATTATTGCTAGGTTCTTGAAATGTAGAAAACCTTTTATTAGGGAGAAGAGGCATCTTGAAATGAATTAAAGCTGAGAAGTCCAAAGTATTTGCAGAGCTCTAGTAATCTGCCAGTTTTCTCTAAGAGGTTTGATAGCTGAAGGTTATGAAATCAACAGTGCAGGCAAGGAGATTTTCACCATGGCCTGGCTTGCAATTTGCACTTCTCAAAAAGCAATATCCTTTTTCTTCTTTTTTTTTTT
>VXBC01011974.1:323089-353753 GCA_013399945.1 Ploceus nigricollis
TTTTTTTTTTTTATTCCTTTTAATCAGCATGTGTCATGTCCCTTCATGGCTGGCACTTCTGCAAGGATTTTAATTCAAATGACCTCCTAACGAACCTCTGCACATACACAGACACACACACATAGTTCTCTGGAATCAACAATCTCATATTAATTTGTTCTCTACTTGGGAATGGACTGGTTTGCTGTCCTAAACATGAAGGTACATATAATTTCTGACTACTGACACAGTTACTTGCTCATGCATTGATTAAAGCAGAAAGATTTAAATATCATTATTTTAAATAGCTGATTTTTATCTCATTTTGCATACACCTTTTTTGTAAAAAGAAAAAAAAAGTTGATTCCTTTTGTTACCATACATTGTAACCTACTCACTTTTTTTTAAGCAAATGACATAGAGCAGGCCTCAGACCTTCTTCTACTGTCAGAGGAAGACTGGACAATTAATATGTGACCACACTTGTGATGCATGGGCAGTAGAGAACCTCTGTAAGTTCCTTCACTCCCTATTCTGTGCACCCACCTGGTGGCAGCATCCCTAGGAAAGCAAGGTTCTTGGACAAGGTTACTGCTGGCAGAGTGTTTCATCTGCCTTCCATGTTGCTCCTGAGAAATCAGTAGGAAACAGGGCAAAGAGGAAAAGGCTGTTAGCCAGTAGAGCTGTCTTGGCAGGCTGCACAAAACCTGTGGATCACAAGTTGAACCCTCCTGACTTAAACAATGAAACAATAAATAATGTTTATTCTTACTGTCTGTCCCCATTATTTCTATTGTACATGCCCACACCTCACTGCTTAATTACCAAGTGCTAGATTCTTTCTTATGATTTGGACCAAGCTGCATATGGATATCAATTGGACATTTAGCTTTCACATAAAGAAAGAAAGAAAAAACTACCTAATATGTGCTGAGAACATTTTTTTAAATGGGGGAAAAGAGCCTTACATTAAAACCAGCTGACTTTTTAAAGAAGGGAACAGTATCTACCAGTGAATTGAACAGCAGTGGTTCTTTCTGGTCATGATCTCACTAAGCTTTCAGAAGTGGTGGTAGATCTCCTCCTCCTCCCCTCCCATATTTTTTGAAAGCTCTGAGAGGAATATCAGCCTCTCTGCTTTTTCAACTCCCAGCTGGTTTCTCAGGTTTGAATTAAATAGTCACTGAATGGAACTAAGAGAATGCAGTGAAATGAAAAAAATCATCCTCTGTCCTGCAAGATGCCAGTGCTGTCAAAAGCCAGTTTAGCACTTCAGCACACTCTGGTTCCAGGTTCTTAACTGTACAAGCCATGTGTATAATGTTTGGACTGTTTTTGACAGCAAGTTGAGATTTCTGCAGGGTTTTATTTCCTGTAGATATTATCAGCTGAGACACTGTCATTTCTTGCCATGTTTTCACAGTTCATTGTACATAGCCTTGCTTTTAACGCAGGCAGAGCTAAACCTCCAAAAATATGAATTTTATTTTACATTGCTTCTCTTCTTTTCCAAAGCTGCCCTTCAAACTGTTGACACTTGCTAAACAAAATGACCAGCATCCAAGTTGGAACTGCAGGGACTGTAAAGCTGAGACACACAAAAAAGCTGCAGGCACACAGCTTGCATCTGAAAGCAAGACTGGTTGCATCTGTAGGCTGCTTTTCCTCACTTAATTAATGCTTTCATCGGCAGGACTAAGTAACTTGTGTACAGCTCCATGATAAAGTATCTATGTAATGCTGGATGGCTGTTAGAAAATCAGTATGATCTCTTACCACATTTTGCAGATTTAGTGACTTTAGTCCCTGCTCACTGCAGATAGGCAGTAAATATGCCCTCAGTCTGCTGCCAAGCATCTGTATAGACTTAAACATCTGTAGAGCAGGAGCTTAAATGGATTGTCTAATGTGAACAGCAGGCTACATAATTACCCTTTATTTACTTGTAACAAATCAGTTCCTACAAAGAATTGTATTTTCTCCACTGAAAAAATGCTGCATCAATTAAATTGGAAACTGCACTTGTATTAATTCTGTCAATGAGCAGTATAATTTCAAAGTGGACAGGGTGAGTATAAGGGCACAGAAAATAGATTTTTTTTCTTTTGAAGGGTTGGCAGTAGTACACCAAGTCTTCGCAGTAATTCCAAAGAGTTATTGATTTTTGGATCCTTTGCTTTCATTTGGCTTGACCTCTCATACAACAGAAGGTTTTGCACAGCAAATTCTCCAATAAACGCCCTAGCTTTTTTACTCTGCTTTTTAAAGACCTTTAAAAAACGTCCTGAAGTAATGAGGGAACTGCAATCTGCAAGTTCAACTCATGCTGTAAAATAGATGTGAACAGAGTGAATTTAGTACTCCTGGCACAGATTTATCTGAGTCCTACATTTAGGGTCTGCCATATTTTCACACAGCTTCTGACCTTTATTCTGTCAGTCAGAGGAATACTTTCACTTTCCTTCAGCACTGGAGTAAAGAAACAGCGCCACATTTAAGACTCATTTATTCTTGGGCAGAGTGTATGAGAAGCACCAGATGAGGTATGCAGAACGTAACATCCACACTAAGGCTCTGGAGTGATCTAGATTGATCCAACAATCCACGTTTGTGTTAGAAAAGAGAACAAAGGAGATTTAGAAAATGTGACTAACGCACTGTAACACTGCCACTCACCTGAATGCACAGAGAACATGAAGAAATAGCTCTAAGGAATAAAATGTCTTGCATACAATTCTGTTAAAACATGTGACTTTTTCCTCCTTTGTTTAGATTGGGCCTTCCAATTCTGTCCCTACCCTTGCCCTTCAAGGTAGGAAGAGGACCCGGAGATATTTTGTGACAAGGTATGTCTGCCTTGCCTTCATTCACATCTGGGATTTTTTAAACTGAGGAAGTGTGAAGCTTTATGAAGCAAAATTAACTAAAGAAATATTATTCACAATATTATATTGTTCATCCATCTGCTTGGCTCAGAAATGATCTTATTTCTCCATGAAATATTAAAGTTTGGAGTGACTGAACTTGGCAGGAGGGGACTATCTAACTCTGCTGCAACTTATCCTACCCTAAGGGACTCCAGGGTGGTGCTGAGGGTACTGCACCACCTGGGGTTTGCCTGAGCTTTCCCATTGCTGAAGAAGACCAAAAAGACCACCTGTAGTCAGAAGTGTTTTTCCTTTATCCCTTTGACATGTATCCCCAATGGTTCTAACAAACAGCTAGAAACTCTTAACAGTAGAATGAAAAATCCTACACTGATGCTCTGAAGGTGCTTTTAGGTCTAACACTGAAATATGTACTTTCCCACTCATTACAGAAGATTATTTTATGTGTATTATAGTTTTCTAGAATATTCAACTGTCCCAGGACTTTTAAAAATCATTAAAAGGATTATCAGACAAAATAGGTTTGTATTTACCTTTCAAGTAAAGTGACTGTGTCAACTGAACTCATGTTGAGGCAAACAAATTCTTTTACAGAATATACATGGACCTCAAGAGAGTATTTACAGCACTGGAAACTACGTGATGATATTTCAGTGCCCCACAACATTTGATATCTTTGATCTTTTGATCTGTTTTGTATCTACTGCAGAAGAGATGCCAAATTATTGAAAGCATGAGATCTTAGGCACATCTGTAGAATCTGACTGTGTGCACCTGTCATACATAAAATATATCTTTTTGGGTTCCACTTGGCATTTGAACATGAAAAATGGGTATCTTTGCATTCTGAGCAGCTTGTGAACCCAGTTGTAGTTATCAATTTTGCATGCACGTAGGCTCTTTAAGTACTAAATGAAACATGTTATTCAATAGGGATGAGCAGTTAAATGTCTATACTTCTGAGAAAAACTAATAAATAATGTGTCTTGTGCTCAGAAGAAGTCAGGAAAATGTTTAATTCCAGAAATATAATTTGGTATTCAGCTACAATATTTTTATACTAAATTGCATATGTCTCCAAAATAGCATTACTAAATTATAATTTAATTCTTATGTTCTAACTATGACTACTAAAGTGTCCATATGTCACCTGTCATACTGGATTTTTAATTCCTGTTCTTTTCTTGATCCTTAAATTATATGGCTTTTACATTCTTCAGCTCCCAAATGCAGTCCTTCTGTTCAAGCTACAGAGAATCATATTTTTAGGGCTGGAAATGGCTGGTTCACTTCTTCCCAGCAGTTAAGATGGCAGTTCCTATACGTGCATATGTCTTAAACCAGTAAGTGCATGGTCACATCACTGCAACTCTTACACCTCCTCAACTACCGGTCCCAGATGTCAAAATACATGTCATATTTTAAAATATAACGTGATCAGGGATGGCTATTAATGCTACTGAACAACTTCTGCATCATACTTCTCTACTGATGGGGTAAACCTTCTGCCACCAGCAATTAGATTAGAAAAATGCAGCTCATTTTTTAAATTCCACCTTTTTTCCTTCTTTTGGCCTTGTCAGAAGACACATACTGGGTAAGAAGGGCCTACTGCAATTGTTGTGATACAATGATTTTGAAAATCTTAGGAATTGAAAACAGGCAAGCAAATAGAGAAAGACTTCTTTATGCTATTTTTAGGTGCCATTTTGAACAGAACGTCAGCAATTTTAGGGACAACGATTCTGTGACATCTGATACCAATCTCATGAGACATATTCTGCTGCTTTAAGTCCCCCAAGTACAGGTTCATTCCCTGACAATATTCCTGTTCAAAACCAATGGCAGCAGAATGTGACAAAAATTTAATGTCTTCATTACTAAAAGTCTTCTTTAAAAAAAAAAAAAAATTGTGATAAGTGAATCTTTCTGGTATGGTGAAATAAGAGGAGAGATGAATGGACATGACACAGATAATATTTTCCAGTGTACATAGTTTTTGGTACGTAAGACACTCTGCCACCTAAGAGGAAGATAATTTCTAGTAATCATCTCTGCAAACCTTGCTCATGTTATTGCTGTTGCTCTGTGTTAGCAGATGAAGAAACAGTAAAGAAACAGTACTTTCACTTTAGCAGATATGTACTTATCCTGCAGGATGGGAACATATTACACATATATGCAGGCATACACATGATGCACACCCGTACACACACATAAGTAACCCTTATTTACTGTATGAAGAAATAGTTGTATGAAATGTAGCATTCACAGCCATGCTGTGCATCCACCTCCTTAGCCAGAGGAATGGGTTACACCAGCTCCATGCATGCACTGGGCCAAGGTGAGCAGAAGTTACCAGCAGCAAGACTCTGCAGAAGTACAGAAGTGATATGGGCCAGGTAAATTACTTACTCGTGTATCAGGAGACCTGCTGTTTAAATATAGAGCTGTATTTTATGTTTTATTGCAATTTTCCATGTTTTTAACAGTCACTGTTTTATCAAACCCTGCTGTCCCGAGGGCTCTTGATGATGTCAATGAGAGTTTTGTGTCAATGTTGAATAGAAATGCACATGGCTCATAACAGAAATGATGATTGATATAAGTAGGAATACAGAAGCATTGATCAGTTGATCTGTCCAAAAACAGTCTGACCCAGGTCCAGTTTGCAGAGACCAACATGAGGAAAAAAAATATGGGCATTTATCTCCTGGGACTTACAAGCTTGCCACTTGAACCAACAAACTGCATAACACCCTAATGCACTTGGCCAGCACAGCAGCCAGCAAGATTACCCTTCATAGACTGAAATGAAACACCCTTCACCCTGTTTATGCTTCATGCATGATTAAGTGCAAAGAAAGCAAGCCATATCGCTACGACAATCTGTCAAGGAGGGGAACCTCTTGCACAATGATAAAGCAAATATCTAAACACATTTTCAGTGTAAAACCTCTTGTGTTTATAGAGTATTACATGAAAACTGTGTTAAAAGGACATTAAGGCTGAAAAGTCAAGCTTCTCAAAGTCAGGAAATAATGGAATTCAGACTGCTTGTGAAACAAACATTTTATGCTTTTGGTAATATTCATTATTACTCAGTAATTAGATACCTGCATGCTGTATCTTTGCATTGGACCCAGGCTTTTCTCAAAGCAGAGCATCAATAGTGCTCTGTGAGTTAGAGGCTATTCAGTATTTGGATTAAACCTCATTATTCAGTGAATATTTATTTATTTACTCACATACCTATGTACTATTTACTCACATACTATGCTATTCAATGCCACTTCAGACTCTAGCATTCCTTATGTCATAAGTTGATGGAAAAAGCCAGATTGGAAGGGACCTCAGAAAATCTCCCATCCAACTGAAAGAAGGGTCAGCTGTAAGATAAGATGTGGTTGCTCACAACCTCTCTGGGCAACCTCGTTCACTGCCTCTTTTCAAAAGAAGGGTCTCGTTAAATCCAGTCTCAACCTTTCCTGATTGCATTCTCCCCACTGCCTTTTGCAACCTCCCCAAAGGTGCCTGGTAGGGGTGGGGGGGAATCTTTTAGGTGCTCCCAAATCTGCCTCTTCTGCAGTCTGAGCCAGTCCTGCTCCCTCAGCTCCTCCTCACAGGGTGAGTGCTGAAGTCCCAGTTGGTGACCCTCTACTGAACTCCCTCCACTCCATCAATGCCTTTTCTTCACTGGGCAGGGCAGGGCAGAGAAGGTCACAGTACTCTAAATGTAGTGCAATGAGTGTTGAATAGAAATGCATAATCACTTTCCTGAGGCTACTGCTTGTGCTCTTACAACCCAAGGTATTTTGGGCCTTCTCTGCAGGCAGTGCACACTGCTGGCTCATCCTCAGCCTGATGTTCCGCAAGATCCTCAGGTCCTTTCCTGCAGAGATACTCCCCGGGCAGCAGTCCCCACGCTATGATTTATGGCAGGTTTTTCTTCACAGGTGCAGAGCTGTGCATTTGTCCTTGCTGAATTTTATAAGATTCCTGTCAGTTTACTGAGGTCCCTGTGGATGGTAATTCTCAAGAGAATCAGCAGTCCTTTCCAATCTTCTGTGACCTGCAAACGCGATAAGAGTACATGCCATCATCTAATCTAAAACATCAATAAAGGTAACAGGACGGTCCCCAGGACAGATCCCTACTCTGGAAGGTAGTTACAGGTACACCATTAGAGTGAATCTGTTAGAGCTTGCCTCATGTGACCCATCATCTAACCATTTTTTTAATCCATCTAGTTGTGAACCCAGCCAGAACATAATGTCCTGTGAATGCTGCCATCCCCACCTTTAAAGCAAATGGATTGTGGGTGAAGACATTTGCTGTTGCTAGAAGATGCTCCCTCTGTTCTGCATCCTTTCTTACAAGACTACAAGCACACCAGAATGCCTGTGGCTCACTTGTCTCATGAACACTGGTGCTGCTGCACACTCCTGCCCCAGGGCCTCTCTTGTAGCGATATTCCTTTTATTTTTTTTTATTGTGCAGTGTGCGGTCCTGTGACTCATGTACTGCACGCTCTTCAGTTTTTCTGATTAGAGATGTGGGTATTTCAGCACAGGCTTTTCTGTGGAGCTCACTTCTGTCGCATGCAAGCAGAAATGCTTTAATCTCTGTAGCCCCTGGGAGAGGTAAGGCGGTGTATGCGGAATTGTTCGGATGTGGAATTGTATCTGCTGATTTCAAGTTATATTTAAAATGTGTAAGTCTGGTTATTCACAGGATTTAGCTTTCCGTAGCACATTTTACATTCAGATAACAACTCTCAGAAGTTTTTAGCTGGGCCCAGGAATAGCCTTAGAGGCTAAATTTGTGCACCCAGGAAGTGAGAAACACATACCGAGAATTATTCAAACATGCAGACATCTGTCTTTGGAGCTGTCTGTCAACCACCACCTCTCTCTACTGAATGCACAGCGAATTTGGGCTCTGGATTTTGGACAGTTTTTGGATGTTTGGCTTCAGAGCCCTTGGTAGACCATAGCTCTCCAAGGGAGCACCGAAAGCTAAGCACCGTGTTACTGCAGCCCCATCCTCCCTCAAGAGAGGCCACCTTCTTTCTGCCATGCATCAGCAGGCATCTTGCAGGTAACAGCTGTTTTCAGAAGTGTTCCTGCCTAATTCCTTGAACATAATTCACCCATTCATTGACCAGAGCAGAGGCCTCAGATTGTAAAGTTTATCTATTACAGCTATCATCAGGCAGTTGAAGACATATATGTATACAGAGACTTTCTGACTTTTCATCAAATCTGATGATTCCTCAAAGTATTTGACTTCAGAAACCTCAGTAAAAATCCTGTCAATAAACTCAAACACTTGTATATTTTCTAAGGCAATTATGAACGAAACACCAAGAGTTAAATTGCTCTACACTTTTTCTCTTACTCTGGAGATAGGCTCTGTGTGTGTGTGTGTGTGTGTGTGTGTGTGTNTAAAGTCAAATAACCCCACTTCAAGATGGCTTTCAGCATAATTGCTTATCTGATGTGAGGCAACTAGATGACAGAAGACTCAGATCTTTCTCAAAAGCCTAAATTATACAACAAAAAAAGGCACAGATCTGCGGTCAACACAAAGGGTATAAATTATACAGAAAGCTAAAGGAGGGAGTTATGGGTGGGATAGAGAGAAATAAGGAAATATAAATTAATTCAGAGTTTTCAGAGAAAGGGGAAATGAAAAAGCAGTATAACTAGATTTAATTATATGCTTCAAGATTGAATAGGAAACATGGGTCTCAAATGAGCCAGATTCCAGGACAACCTTCTATGTGCCTGAAAGTAGTAGGTTCAAAATTAAGTGCTTGCAATGAAAAAATCTGAGCGAGAATTCAGGCAGAATTCCTGAATTTCACCAATAATAAATATCCATCTTTATAACAGTGTTGTTCTGTACTTTTTTTAGAAATATTTTCATTGGCCTGGCTAACCTGCGTTCATCACTGAAGAAAAATTTACATACTTAAAGCAGATAGGAATTTATTGAGAAAGCCAGACAAGGATAAGCATGTAAGGGCAGAATTAAATTAGGACTGTGAAAGTGTAAGCTTCTTCTGACTACAGGCTAAAGAATGTTGCAGAACATTTTCATGCTTATAGATTTCTTTTAAGAGTGGCTCGTGATGGATCTTGTCTTGAAAAAAAAAATAAATTTGAGCCAATCTACAACTCTCTAAAAGCTGGCACCATGGTTAGCTTAACATATCCCCCACTCCTTTCTAAAATGAGCAGCTGTTAAGTTACAGAACAGGGCTGAAAGAAACCTATCTGTACTAAGCACTCCAGCTACCAGTGAAACAGGAAGAAAAACAAATCACACATTACTAACAGCAGACTAAATTAATTGAACTCTACTGACAAGTGGCATATAAAAAATGGTTTATGAACTGAAGAGAAGCCAAGAATTCTCTGTTGTTACAGATTGCTGCAGACTGGCCATGTCAGCAGTGCGAGCAGACAGAAACATCAGCAGCATCAACCCACTAACAATACTGTATTTAGAAAAGATGGAGTGTACACTCATCATTTAGGTCTGTGCTCTGACTGCAGTACTACAAAGGCTGGAGTGGTTTGGGTTTTCAGGCATACAGTATCCTCAGATCACCTCTTCCACACAAATTACTATATTTATCAATTGTTCCATCCTAAGCAATAGCTTTCAGGACTCCTGTCACATTGCCTTTGAAAGAGCAGAAACTCACCACCAGGGAATAAGACTGGCTGTGAAAACTCCAATGGCACATTTCTATCCCTGCAGTTCTGGCAAAAGAAAAGCGCTTGGTGGAAATGGTTCAATTTTGACTATGATTGCGTGGCTAAGTAATTGTGAAACTATGATTTAAACTGGGGGGGGTTGAAATAAAGAGGTATCATAAAATCTTGGTTATTACATGGAATTCCAAATATGAAAGAGCACTTTGGCTCTCATTGTGACTGGTTACAGTCTCTGTAGAGGAAGAGTACCTCCTCATCCCTTCACACTGTGCAGGAGGTATCAGCTAAACAGAGTCACTACCACATTTGGTAGGTATCACCAGAAGGTTAGTTTACCATGTCTAAATTTAATCTCTCTTTCTGGCCTGAGTCATTCACAAGATATATGTGAGACCCCCCTGGAGTCCTATGAAAATGAAGAGAGAGAAAATTCTCCTGGAGAAGCTGAAAAACAAGAAAGATTAAACTATGTTTGATGCAGAAAAGCAGAAGATTTTCCTGCATTTCTTTCTTTTTTACTCTGGAGATGGGGGCTGTACGTGTGTGCTTGTGCATTTTTTGTAGCTTTTTTTTGGTGAACGTACCAAAAGCCTGACAGCACCATGTATTATTCATTTGCACTCCATGAGTCATTGTCTGCTCTCTTAGTCAAAGAAAATTATTGTGAGTAAGGGCAAAGGTGAAAAATAGTCCAAACCAGAATTATAAGTGTCTCTGTACCATATTATGTTAACAAATTTATAAGCAGCCTTGTGCCAAGACAAACAAGGAACTGTCCCCTAGGACAGCATAAAGCTAGAGATGGTGGTTTTGGCCCTCAGTTGCCGACATACTTGAGGTCTTAATTGCTTCTCTTCAGAGCCCTAAGCCCCATACATCAAAAGCTTCTGAGTATAATGTAAAAAATTGCCTTCCTAAATATGTTGTACTACTAAAACCAATAAAAACTAGGACTAGTTTTGAGCAAATTCAACGTTTCTTTATTACATTTCATCAATAGGACTCAAAGCATTGTTAGCCAGAAAAAGGCCATGGAAATCCCAATTTTCTCCTGGTCATGTTCAAAGCCAGTACATGGCTAATCTGGGAGCAGAGACCTGATGTCCAAATGACCCAAAATTGTCCCAAAACTTACAGCATTTCCATTTTGCTTTTGCTCTTACTGCATCAAAATGTGGATTGTTAAAATCCACAGCCAGATACGACTCTTACAGAAAATAAAATGCTCTGTGCTAGGCCAGCTGTGTTGCAATCCTGAAGTTTGTATTTCTCCCCTAAATAATCTGTGTGATGCTTAAAGAAACCTCTGGGGTTTTATAGTTTATGTATAATGGGGCTATAAATATTTTTTTAGCTCTCAGACCTTCACAGCCTGTGGAGTACTGAGATGATTTGCAGACAAAAGTGTTGCTTAGAAACAAAAATAAAAAAAACAGGGGTCTCTAATTTTGCCTCTCAAGGGGACTTAAAAACCAAAATAAGTTTTTGAGACCATGCTTCTCCTGAATTGCATAAGGGAAATCAGCTCAGAGGCAGAAAATGGTGTTGTGTTTTAGAAACCAGACAACCCAGCAGCAAGCACTGTGTCCTGAGGTGCTGGCTGCCATCATCTCTGCCACCTCCCCACATCCACTGCTCCTGGCCTTCAGGGTACTCAGAGCTCCAGAGGTGCCTCTGAACGCTTCGGGCCTTCCAGGTCTTTGGCAAGCTGAATATGAAATAGTTGTTACCCACAGCTGCTGCACTGAGTGGAACTCTGGTTTAAGTAATTCATTTTGATAACAATGGGGAGGTTAATTGATCAGTCATTAATTTTCTTGCTTTGCAGTTTTTCCTAATTATCTCCATTACACAGAAGGTCCACAAGGCATGTTCCTTGGTGAGCATGCCTACTTTTTAATGCTTTGTGTAAAAGTACAACATATGTATAATTATTCAATGCCATTTCATCTCTCAGCATCCCTCTTGGCACAGCATACTCCATTCCTGAACTCCTCTAGACAAGAGTTAACCTCTCTTTCCATGGAAAATGCTGGCCGTATATGCTGCAGCACAAATTCAAGTGTTGACACAAAGTCAGGAAATAAATACCTTTTTCCAGACTTGACAGCTTTTCCTCTGAAAATTCAGTTATGGACCTGTGGAGACAATCAGGAGTAACTCAAATTCTCCTGTTCCTTTATTAAATCTGAAACAAAGGTAGCGGAGACAATATTTTTCAGGCACAAATGTTTATTGCAAAACTTTGCAGTGGTAGCAGGAGTCAGATGGCCCATCCAGGTATCATTCTGTTCTGATACTTTGTAAATGGGCCAGCCTTCTTATGCCACTGCGTATTTCTGCCATGTATCCTGTGTGTTATCCTTTTCTGGATGCTGTCAGGAGATTTGCCCAAGTCTCCAGGCAAGTTTAGGCTGAAGTGTAAGGGGACAGAGGGACAGTGTCTGTGTGCCTGACAGAGCAGGCTTCCAGGCATGTGTATGCACACCTCTGTGCAGACACAGGGCAATGATCATGCCTTACAAGGGGAGATTACCGATTTAACTGCTGGAACAGCTGTTTCAGCTGAGCAAAATCAAGTTCCTGCAACACATGTCTGAACTGAGCTGGAAGGAAGGCAAGGCAGGCAGACACTAGGAGCATATTCATCTTTAAATAGCAAAGCTGCATCAGCAGAGGCCTGAAATTGTACAAAGTCACAGGGGCACAACTACAGTGCAGGGTTCATTCACTCCCTGTAACATCTGTCCCATGAGATGTGTGATATCTCCTGGTCACATGCTGTCCTCGTGCCAGAAAGAATCCCAGGTGTTCCTTGTTTTCCTTGTCCTGATTTCCCTGGGGAAGAACACAGCACCTGGGAGGGACCTGTGTTGCACTCCCATCTCATGCACTGCTAGAAAGCTGGGGCATGTGGGATGAGCTGAATAAAACACCTGCTCTGCAATCCAGATGTAGGTGCAAGGTTTTCGCTTTTAACAGCAGAAAATCTGTGCACATCAAGCTTCTTCTTAGAGCCTGGAAAATATGACCCCACTGACCCCATTGAGCTGTGCAAGATTGCTTAGCAGAGAGGAAATGTAAGTAGTTCATGACTATTTTTAAATTTCATTGTAAGAAAGGCAGCTTCACCTTGAAAAAGGAATTCATAAGACCCTAGGCACAATAGTCTATGACAGAAGGATTAAGACATACATGGTCTGTAAGGAGACAAATATCTCTGTACTCTTCTTATACCTTCCAATAGGTCATTCATCAAGAAACAGTGAGAGGCAAAGAACAACACCTCTCTGACCTTGTGTGCCATTTTTTAATTAAATGCAGGACACTTTTTTTAGTATTAGATGTGGATGCTCATCATAGTATAAACCCAGGTGTATATAACAAAATATTGTATTTTCCTTTATGTCCCTCTAAATGTTCCTCCAAATTCCCATGCCTCACCCATCACGCTTTCATTCTGGTGAAATTTGCAGCCTTTCCTCACTCTCCACTTCCCACATAGCACTTTGTTTCTCTGCAATACTCACACCAACCTGCTCTTAAAAACTATGACCAAAAATTCTTATGAAACTATTGTGGTTACCTCACAGGAAACCTCCAAATGAGATATTCTCTTGGACCTAACACCTGGAGAAGTCAAGTCACTCCTAAAAGGTTTGGTGGGATCTGTGTGCCCAGACCCACTGCAAAGGTCCTTCTCCACTGACTCCGCCATCTGCAAAGGGAGGACCCAGGTAGTTCTCCAAAATGGGAAGATCACAAAAGTCAGTTAAGTTCTCTGAATTGAAAAGGATAGAGAACTGATTTCCTTCCCTGGACAAATATTGTTAGTTTTCTGGAATGCAGATACAAGAGCAAAATGGAGCTTTAAATGGGCTTATATTTGGAGAGAGGAGCACAGACAAGCAATGGCATTGCAACAGCACCCCAATATCATTGGCATCTCTTTGTTATCATTGAGTTTGTTATCATCGTCATTACCCTGTTTTTCTGTCCTTCGCTCTTAATTACCCATGGTTCATCTGAAGAAGATGATAGCAACTATGGAAATGCCACAGTGCACTTAGAGACACCAAAAGTGCTTATTCTGAAAGATTCACACAACTGTGTGTTCAGTTGTAGAGGTGAAGTGTCTGAGGTATTTCAGCTCTGTGATCTGCTCAGAAAACCCTGCTGCTCAGAATACAGCAGACGGCCCTGCTCCTGCTTTCCCCATCCTCCTTATCCTTCTCTTAAATTGTCTGCACCTTCTGTACATCCCACCCTCACCCCCTGCAATTATATTAATTCTTATGGTAAATATTTCTCCTCTAGCCATTGCCTTTTTCAGGAACAAATTCAGGAAGATAATAGTATCTGTGACAGTTAGATGGGCCAGACCTGAAGAAATGATGCTGAACATCCACGCCTGTGGAGGAGCTCTAGGAATGAGTTCAGCTTGAGCTGACTGCTTAAATCTTTCTGTTGGAACTACCTGAAATACATCAAAGCTTTAGGAAAGCATAGATAAGTTTTGTGCCTCTCTTCCAGTAAAACGGTGTTTGAGTCTTAAGGGGAAACCAAATAATGGTTTAAATTTATTTTGTGGGGATTATTTAGAAAGGAAAATACTGGAATCTCACACATATGCAGACTCAACTACCACTGTTATGTAACTGTGTTTGTAATACCATACTTCTATTTGATACTTTGGGTTTCTAGTACATCTTTGCACTCTCTTTAGCAAGTCCTTTCAAGCACTATGTAAACTTCTGTCTCTATGGTTTTGAGGTATTTCAGAGTATCAGGCTGCACTACTTTTATCATAAAACATGATCTTATTCTTGCAGACAGCCTAGTTAAGGGGAGGACTGCCATCTACTCTATGGCAATATGGAAATTCAGTTCTATAGAAATTGAACATTCTTCTGTCAGTAGCAGTTACTACCCATTTAGTTACTTTTTTTTTTTTAATTTACTTTACATCTCCTAGACGTGTAGAATACTTTGGTCTCTGAACTAACTCCTGCTTTCTAATTAAAACTGGCACATGCTCTGACACAAGTCAAAATTATAGGTCATCTTTTCTCTTTAGAAAAAATAACTTTACCATACGGCTTCTAAAATTAGTAAAGGTAACTGGATATTAAATCAGCGGCTCAGCAGATGGATAGATAAAATTTAAACAAGTTCTATTCTATTAGATAAGGAAATATGAGTGCTGATACTGTAAACATGGTTAGATCCAGAGTAGCTCTTTAATAATGCTGACAAGTGAATGAGTCAAGGGCAGAGGTCTCTTGCAGACTTTTCCATAAGGTTTGCTCCTCCTCTTCAGCTATCCTTTATGGGTTTGCCTGTAGTTTATTCCTGCCTTTTCTGTTTGATTTGAAAAACCTTTTCTAGCTTTTAGCGTAGCTCTCCCACGCACTGATGACCTTTTAAATAATTAAAATGCTAACAGTTCGTTCAAGCTATTATGCAATTCGCTCTTCAAAGTAGCAGGCAAAGGATCAAAACTGGGAGAAAGACCTTTCTGTGCTTCTTGGTTTTGACTTGCTTTGTTTTCCTGACAGGGTCTGTTTGAGGAGAACTGAGAAGTGTGCTTTGTTAGTGGTTCAATAATCAGAAATTCTCAGTGTTGTGTCATTATTCATCTTTTCTGTTTTGATCATTTAAGCAATTTTTCATGTTGTTTTCCTCTTGGATTTATTATCTGACACTCAACAACCAGAGTTTTCATAAAGCTCTTTGGTGCCCATGGGTACACACATAGCTGATGCCTGTTTAAGTGGCAGTTTCACAACTTTCAGAGTTGTGCTGCATCATCCAAAAGAACAATTGCTGCACTAGGAAGCTCAAGACACTGTTAAAATCATCTACTCAAAATAATGACATAATGTTGGAGGAGAGGTGGAATCTAGGCAAAGCACAATGTTAAATTAAATATCTTGGACTTACTTCCAAAAATGCACAATTTATTTTATTTTACACGGAATCAACAGAAGCATAGAAAATAGAAAAAAATGAAATGCAGAAATCTTGACTTACAGAAAAGAAGTTGGTAGATTTAAAATACAAGAGTTACAGAAACCTCTTCATCTGGGCTAAACAAATGAAAGTAAAAAGAAAGCTGAGATAGGTTCTCAAAAAAGTGGACAAAGTTTTAAAAATGCTAATACAGCTGCTCCTTTAAAATTAATGGGAAGTGTCAGTGCTGGGATGCCACAGTTCTGCTACAGTGAGAAGTGGTATACGAGCCCTAAAACTGCACAGGATTGGACAAATAAACAAAAATTGTCTAAAAGATTATAGAAACAAAAAAAAATGTGCGTTGATGTGACTGGCACCCCCTGCTCCTGACAATTACTTTTATAAATTTTGATAGCTGTACATGCATTTGTGTTCCTATAGAATCACACATATCAAGATAAAGAGACTGGGATTACATCTAGAATGAAATTTTTCTCAGGAACAGGAAACAGTTCCTGCAGCACATCTCCAGGGTCTCAGGTAAAAATCCCAGATAATAAAACCCAGAAAGCAGTGATTTCTGTGATTTTTGCATCTTATATTTTAGGTAAGTGTGTTTAAATACATTTCCAGCCATATTTCCTCACTGATTTTTACATTTTAAATTTTACTTGCACCTCGAATTCTCAG
Source organism: Ploceus nigricollis (assembly GCA_013399945.1). Classification (NCBI taxonomy): domain Eukaryota; kingdom Metazoa; phylum Chordata; class Aves; order Passeriformes; family Ploceidae; genus Ploceus; species Ploceus nigricollis. Next base: position 339,330 of record VXBC01011974.1, read on the forward strand.
CTGTGAGAATGCCAAGCCCTTGCTATTTTTAAAGTATGTATGTACATTATCTTGCTCCAATATAGCATCAGCAAAAGAGGCAGACATCATTACCTGCATTTTGCAAGAGGAATATCACATGCAAAGCAATGAAGTTGTTTAACCAAGTATATTCACAAAACCAGTAGCAGCTCAGGATGGAATTGGGACTATTGCAACATTTTTGGAGAGTCAACACTAAATCATAATTGCATTATTATTTTAGTGGTTAACATTATGGGAAGTCAACATGAGAATATATGCTACACACAAAGAAAAACAAACAATGTAATGACACAAATATAAAAATGTAGTCTTTTGACATGGGAATGGTAAGAATTTAAATCAAACAAAAAAAAAAAAAGAAAAATGAATCTTGGACTAATGACAATTTTCTCATCATTTTTCTTTCTTTGCAGCAAGAAATTTGAGACCAAATGGAACATAAACATTTTGATAAACATGATATCGACCCCATCAGTATTTTTTTGGGTGAGAAGACTGACTGATCTTCAGGGCATTTAAGTGTACTATCAGAAGAGTCATTGCAATGTAGGAAATAATCGAAAACTAGTTCAAGAACCTCAGTGGACAAGGTCACAGCATATTCTGTTCTGTTTTGTAACTTCTGCTGCCTGAAAGGTTACCCAGCAAAAAGAGATGTGGCATCAGGGTCAAGCTTTCCTATAAGATGCATTCTCTGAAGTGGCTGTAAACATCTCTTGCTTTTTTAAAGTAGTGGCAAGGTTGTCATTCAAATTACAAGGGCACCTGTTTCTAGATATCCAGCCTGCTTTCTGAAGGTCAGCACCACACTCTGACTGTCACAAAATAAAATAATTTTTTTTACAAGTGATTGCATTTGTTCATTGTTCATTTTTTCAATATATGAAACATTGTAACTTTTATTCTGAAGACAACAAAACAAGAATAATTTCCTTCTGAGCTATATTTCCTAAAATTTATTCTAACAAATCTAATTCATGTTTAGCTTCAGTTTCTGGTTCTCTTAGATCTCCAGGGGACAATGCCACCTGCTTTGCTTCAGAGTTTCCAGTAGAAAAAAAATTAAAATTTATCAAATTAAAGTATTCCCTCCCATGCCACAATGTATATTAAAAGAAGCAATAAAAAATAAGCTCTAAGTGAAAAATGAACCAAATAAGCTCCTAAACCTTTTTATCAAAGTTAGTTTGAATAGGCTGGTGGTGTGCACCATGTGAATTTAAGCTGATAGTTCAGTATAAAAGCATTACATCAACCTCTTATACCAGTAAAAGAACCACTCTCCCAAATTATAACCAGCATGACTAAAGGCATTTTATCCTAACTCTGAAATGTCTGTGATTTAGCTGCCTCAACATAATATTGAACAAAATATGCACTGTGTCATCCTATGCATTTCAGTTCCAATCCATATTTTTGCCTAACAACTCTGATTTTTTTAAATAGGACTTATAAATCTACATTTTCAATACTTGAGGTTGTTAGATGCACAAGGATTTTCACATCATAGACCTATTTAAAAGACATTAGCATGGATCCCTGAATTTCTGCCAATACATATTTTTTTCCAAATAATTTTGCACAGATTTTTATCACTTTGCTCTCCAGTGGATATTGCATTGCCCACAGCTCTTTACTAGTTATCCCCAGTTGGGTTACAGCTACTTGACCTTTTCTGCAACTCCCTAAAAACTATTTCCTGCCTATCTTGAGGTTCTCCTAGCACTTCATACATTCTTCTCCATTCAATCCCTCTAAACACTCAATTCTTCTTGAATTTAGCAACTGGTTTAATCTGTTACTTTGTTTCCCGCTTAATTGGGAATTTTGTAAATCTCAGTAGCTTGCTATTAGTTAGCATTTCTCCATGTACCATATTTTGTCAAACAAGTAAAAAGTGTCAGGACTCACAAAGGCCAGCTTGGTCTGTAACAAGCATCAAATGCTTCATAGTTTCTTTGCTTGCTATTCTTTGCAGACCACAAAACCTAGAAATAGTTCAAAGGACACGAAAAAAATGGCGAAAACTGAAAGAAATTAAACATTCTGGACAGGCTTAATTCCTGTAATTGGTAATGGCAGATGCCTAATATGCCTGTGTATATGTTGCATTGTGTGGTGGATGGCTAAAAAAGACAAATTTTGGAATGTATTTTTTCTTTTATTTTTGAGGGAGGAACGCAGACAAAAGTAATTTCAAGAGTAACACTGTATTAGTAAGTTTTCAGCAAAAACTAACTTTCATTTAGACAACAAGTCAATAGACTGACAAACCGATATACTCTTTAAATCATTCAAGAACATACTTGAACTGTGTGCATACAAAAAGGCATTTGAAACCAATTTATCAAAGGTCTTACTATGAAGACCCTTGCACTGATTAGGTGGGCTTCCAATTTTACCCTGCAGCTCTATCATCTTTTTCTGTGATAAGCCACTGCTTTAATTCTTCCACAGGAAAAAAAGTTTTTAAATACCTAAACCTATTTGCTGAGTTCTTCTCCAGTAGAAAAGTTTAAACTCAGGATAAAATTTTGCATTTTGGAGGCAGCCTCTTCTGAAGCTCTCAGCCCTATAACACTGACAGGCCTTATGACACAGACAGGAACAGCAATGTAATTACATTTGTTGGTGTCATTGCCTGACACCAGGTAGAGTAGGAAGGATTGTAGAGACCAGCTGATTCCTTTTCCATACACAGCTGGTTAATTATTTTTTTCTGGAGGAAAGGTAATTTACACTGGTTGTATTGTCAGTCGTCAGTGGGTTGCTGCAGTGTGTAGTCAAGCTTCTAAGCACTGTTTTGCTTTGTTTTCTATTCTTGCCTGGATTCCCCCTTTAACCTTATCAAAGCAGTTAAATTTCTTCAACCTATCAAGCTGAGCCATGTCAGCATCTTTAGATAGTCGCTGTTGACACGGCTGAGCAAAGCTGAATTGATCTCACAGCCCTCAGGACATCCTGAGCAGCATGCATGCCCTATACTACTGCCACATGCCTGATTTAAAGTCCAGACGTTTCTAACTCATTGCTGGCAAGTTAAAATGGTTTGTATCTCTAACGCTATTTAAGATCATCCTGTTGCCACAAATACTATCCCAGTAATCTTAGATTGTGCACTAGAGATGGAAAAAGGACAGCAATGACATGCTTGTTTGCACTAAAAGAAAAACCACAAAACCCCTCCAATCTGAAGCAACAACAACAACAACAACAACAACAAAAAAACCAAACCATGATTCAAGTTGAGCTGTACCTGTCTATCCGAGAAAGCAGCAATAAAGCAAGCTTAGGTACGTTAGAGAACAAAGTGTGCCTGACAAGGCTTCCAGCTACTCTCCATGAAGAACTTGACAAGTGAATGGCTGTTTTCCAAGCTGTTAGACACCCGAGTTACTGCACATTTCCTTGTATCCTATATGTTTTCCATTAGCAGGCATGCATAGTGACAGTAACCCATGAATCATAAGAATCCTGTCCTTAGCACTGTGAGCACAAAACCACCTGGATTTTGAAAAGTATGGAACTTCATAACCAGGTCACCCAGGTAATCAGGAGAGCTCAGCCTCAGGATAACAAACTATCTTAATTACTCATTCTTTTTACTTCATTCATAACTTAATTACATTCCTATCTCCTAACTTTCAAGTAGAGAAGCAGAAGAAAATTCTCTTGGAGAAAAGAATCACTTTGTTTTTCAAAGGCTCTTTGTTTATGTATTTACATGCCTACCTGCTTGTGTGCATTTTACTTAATGGCTGTTTACAGAGTGCCCCCCAGAGAGGTGAAAGACACTTACCGGTGATCTAATTTCAGTGCAACATCTAGATCAGTGAAAAATGAATAAGCTTGTATAGCAGTGGCCTATGAAGCAAGGGCCATTGATAATAGGGAAAAAAAGTTACCTTTTAGAAATAAAGGACTAAATCCTGGGCCTCTGTGTGTAATGAACCATCTGTGCTGGGGTACAGAAAAAGTACTGGCCATACCACTACATAAGCAGGAAACTATGTCCACTTTGAGGATCCTAAGTAATCATTAGAGAAATGAAAAGTAGCAACATTATAGAAAACTTCATGTACATTAAAGTCCTCTTTGTATAACCACAGGCAGGGGTCTCTCCTTATGAGTTGTAACTCCTAAGATCTTAGGGGTTCTTTTTAATTCATTGTTAAAATGGAATACTGCAGAAATGGTGTTTATCAACACAGATGTGCGCAAATTATCCACACAGCATTTAATTGCCCAGAGAAATAGACCCCTAAAGTTCTTAGGTTATATGGGAAATAGATGTAAAAAAACTGGGGTTTTTTTGTGGTAGAACAAACAACTATGACTTGGGAAACAAAGACCTGAGAACCTGGCAAGCAGAAATCTGCCTGTTCCCCGACTCAGTGGAAAGACGTCATCTAAACTCTCAAAAAAATGTAGTTAATAGAAGTGAAAATCTGTCCTTTAACACAAACCAGAAAACAAATAGTGATCAACAGAATAAGAATTAACATAGATTTGAGGATTTCTTTTGAAATGGGAATTTTCAGCTTGTGGTAACAAGATGACTGTAATACCAAAGCAAAATTGTGGACAATTGGTACTATAATGTCAATCATCTCATTAGCAATCAATAGGCTGGTGATATGGAACAATTTGTTCATCTCAAATTATGACTTACTGGAGCATTCTGATTTCAGAACTTGGTTTCAAAAGCATTTCATATCTCATTTTTCTTAAGAGCAAGAGGGATTTTCATTTATATATTCTTCTCTTTCACCTAAAAATCACTGTTTAATCATCTTTCATTGTGCTTTTATTCAGAGGCAAGGAACACACTACCTCTTTCACGGAGCATTCACGGAGCTTTCACAAAAAAAGGCTCAACTAGAATTCTATTAACTTGTATGCATGCAGATGGTTTGGAAAGTAATTTTATTTTTATCTACATTATGATTCACAGATTGTGGTTATTCCAGAATCCACCTGTTGGAGAATTTATACTAAATAAAAAACCACATTGAGATGATATTTTGTTTTCCCTCCTTTATTTTACCACAGCAAGAAGCCAGTTAGAAGTGGTGATAGTTTGTAATTTTACCTCTGACTGCAAAGGCAGTGATTTCCTCAGGAGTCACTTTTTGGGTGTTCAGATTAGAGGCAATAATAACATATGTGTTATCCCTCCTTCATTTGTTCAGCTGAAATGCTGAGCTATAAAATGCCCTACAATCTAAATTCACTATCAATGCATTCTGTGCTGGGATTTTCTGTGTGGTGCAGAAGTGAATCAAAACAGCTGGAATGAACACACACACACACACACACACACACAATCACAGTCATAGCATTAAAATGTTCAGTCCATAATTTACCTATAATTTGTAGGAAATTAATAATGTGATAAGTTCTTGCACGTGAGTAACTCACAAAAAAGACTTGAAGACTTGCAAGTTTTTGGGAATTTTTAAAATCTATAATTACAGGAGTAACCACTTGTGTACTTTTTTTCCTCAGAAAGGTAAAGGAAGCTTCAGGGCAGCTGAATGGTGTGTGACTTGCACAGAGACAGCATCAATAATCAAAGGAATTTGGAGGAACAGAATATCTCAAGTAGAACTGCTCATTCATGTTTTCTGGGATTACAAAAAAACATGTTTTGGAGACAGCTTCTGGAGTAGAGGGAGGAAGAGTAACCAGACCAGCTGATACTCCCTGGCATTTTCTCATATTAAATCTTTGGGTTTGGTCAGCTGCAAAGCTGATGTTTGCTGCCAGTAGTGGTTCTTCCTACCTAGAGACTTGAGCAGGAGGCAGGTCTTTGGAAGTGCTAACATTGACACAACTGCTAACAGAAGCCAAACCAAATCTTGTTCCCACACAGCCTCTGTTGTATTCAGCTACTGAGATGGTGAAAAGCAACACCACAGCACTAGTCCAGTCATTACATATTTAATCTCTTATGAAGAACAAAAATAAATGATCTGCTGTGGTCTGAGCTAAATATGCTCTTCTCCTGAAGCATCAGCTCAGGTGTCTCCACATCAGCTTCTCAACAAGAGTTAAATGGGAGGATTTGTCAAATAGAAACACAGTCTGTCATATATGAAGTTTTACTGCTACCCCACATACAAATAATTGAAAATAGGCTTACATATCTTGAGGACTAGAAATAAAAACGATGTCTGGCACTTTTCTGTTAAAAGGGGTTAATAATAAGTGCTGCTTGTGGAGTGGTTTGGCTATTTTATAAGGTTTTATCAGTTTTCTCCTTGCATGTATTTAGGAAGTTTTATTATGGTATTTTCCTAGCTTGCTGGAATGGGTGAAGAGATCAAAGGAGGACAGTATATAGTAGCCTTGTGTCCCGAAGTGAAATTGTGATTCAGTTATTAGCTCTGCTACTCAGAAGCATACATGAACTAATGCAGCATCTATCCACTTTGCCTTATCTATTGTGACAAGCCTCCGGGGGGCTGATCCACATGAAATTCATTTCACATCTCATTCATTGAGTGCTTGGGATTTGAAATACCTTTCTGCTCTTCTAGGTTTCAATAAGCTAGACTGCACAGACTCATTGCCAGTAAGAAGTAAGAAAGTAAATGTCTCTGTAGTGATGGTGATTTCAAATTTCCTGTGATAACACTGGAGATGTGCTGACATTAATTTCAGGAATTGTGCACATGTGTACCTAGGACAGGGATGACTTAGAGAATAATAATACTTTTCAGACCAATGGAAATATGCTTTTATATATTACAGCTAATATTGAAGTTTGTATCATATTAAATAAGAAATAAAAAATATTATGTTCAATCTGATGTATATGACAAAGAAAGTTTATGTTTTCCCCTAACATTGACTAAAACAATCCTCGTGATCCCCTCTAAGAAAGTTGAACTATTAAATATGTGGCAGTTTATACTCAGTTTCTGTACAAATTTGACTGACAAAAACAGGGCAAACAAGAGCCCACCGTTTGTCCAGAACATTGCTTTTCATATTTCTAAGCAAAAACCTAGGAGAGAAACAATATTGTTAGAAATATTACAGGAATTTCCTTTAGTATAAAGAAGCATCATCCACAAAGCCAATTGCCTTCCTCTTTTCAATGCTCCTCAAAATGACCAAAACTGTCATGTTGCTGGGACACATAAACCAACATCTCCAGCAGCCTGTGGACCTAAAGGAAACAAGGAAATAACAGTGTTTCTTGCTGCACAAACTTATGATTATCGGATGTCCAAGTGTGAGCTGCTGTACTTTTTATGCAGTAATACTAAATCCTTGTATCAACTAGGACAAGACTTAGTCCTAGGGACCTCACCTATGAAAGGATATACACCCAGAAAAAGCCTGAGACAAACATTATTTGCCTTCATGCAAGAAGCCAATGTATTTTTCAGATTGCCTGTGTGTTTTCTCTACCAGAATTGCCATCAGGAGCAGGGGTAGAGCCCAAATCACCCCATGCTGGGGCTCACATTTCAAGACTAAAGAATCAGATTTACACTTGGCTTTGCTAGCTGAATGAATCTTTCAAAATTAATTCACTTATTGGGTCCAGTTATCTTGTGAGAAACAAACACCAAAAATGCAAAAGGAATTACTGACAGTCTGTAGCCTACCATGCCAAGAGCACTAGCAAAGTCTCAGAGTTTTTAGTGGAGGGGCCTACACGATCCAGCTGAGTTACATGGAATAAGGAAAGGAATTTAATTCAGCTGGATCACGAGACTATTAAAGGATTGCAGTGGCAGTCACTGTGAAGAAGAAAGCAGATCTGATTCTCTGTTACCAGGTTTTCCTTTTACATCCTCATCCCCATTCATCCTGAATATTTGTTCATGGGATCAGTAAAGGAGGAGGTTTCATGGTTCAGTGTGTAACCATCTGCAGCCCAGAGAAGGACATGGACATGCAAAAATGTGTGCAGCCAAGCTCTGAACTGTGAACACTTCTCATACAAACTCTTCTGAGGTGATGCTCTTCTTCTTCCCTTGTTTGCTGGGCAAAGGAAAGCCCCTGTAGGGGCCAGGCTGTGAGTATGTGTGCAGCAATTGGGAGAGGCAGCTCCTCAGGGACAGCTGAGCCTGCTCCATGATCCTCACTTGGGTCTGTCCCCTTGTCCATTGAAATTATTCTGGGTGCTCAACTGCTACCTGAGGAGAGGTGTAGAGGGAAATCAAGACCAGAGCCTTTCTTCCCTTAGTAAACTAGACCACAAGAAATCCTTAAGGCACCATACAGTACAATAAGCAAGTTCCTTTCAGTGAAGTCATTTCCTTCAGCTGGATAACCAGTGCTCAGACAAAACCTGCAGATAACAGTACCACAGCTGGAGAAATGTGAATTCACTGATGAGGTATTCTAGAATCACAAAAATAAAATGTATTCTGAACATTTTCTAAATTCTCAGGAAACAAAACTGGGAACCAAATTTATACTTAATTCTTCCTTATTTTCAATTCCAATAATTAGTTAATTCCTCTTAGGCAACTCTCTAGGCAATATGCTTTAATATATTTGATTTTAGCATTCACAATATCTCTAATAATGTGTCTGATTGTTAATACAAGTTATCAAAATAATTTTACCAAATTATCAAAATAATATTAACAAAATCAAACAAAAAAATACCAATTTACAACTTCTGTCTAAATCAGCATGCACACTCAAGTTCTTGGCAGATTCTTCTCATTTGGTGATGTGCACTTTCTTCACTAGTTCTTAAATTACAAAACATGCAGCACTGGGGAATCTACAAATAAAGAAAGGAATTTAACAAAACCGTGGGATTCTCTTTGGATAATGACCTCCCCACAAGTACCATTTTCTTCTTAAAGCAGCTTTGCATTTCTCAGTCTCTGGTGTTTGTTCACCCACACACACATTCTGTGTGATTTTCTAAATTAGTGGTAGGTCCTGACAGCACTCTGTTTCTTTCAGGCACTTGTACTGAGAGATTATACCCTATATCCCTATAGCTTGCAGTCACTTGCTTGAACTGTTTCTTCTAGTTGTTATCATGCATCCACAGGGTAATATGCAAATCATTACATGCAACAGTTTTTTCTTTGATGCTGAGCTTATGAACTAATTTAAATATTAGTTCCTCTTATAATAAAACACAAGCCTTGCTTCCAGTGCAGTCACTCTATCTTCATGAAATGGAATTGAATTAACATGAGAGTACATTGTAATCTTTCAAAAAGCTACAGTCAGTGAACTTGGTTTTGAGATGTTTCCTGACAAAATACACAACATCTAAGAAGTTTAAAGAAATTTAATTAACACTTAACCAAATTATTATTGTTAAAAGTTCTATATTGCTATTGAATTGTTAGATGCATGTACAACATAGATATGATTCTTAAAAAGACTGTTCTGAAATACTGTGACATTTCCTTCAGAATGTGACACAAATAATACTCCCTTGCAACACTTTGAATTGGGGAATATCCAGTAACTGGGGATCTTCAACTGTCAGTACAAATCATATAAAAACATATGCCAATGCTGCTTTAAGCATCTTGCTAAGGAGGTGTGCTGTATCACTTTGCTATAAATTTAGATTCTACATAGATTTTTATGCAAGCCAGATAAGCATGGCCATTTCTCCATATACTGCATATTTACCTCTGAGATTGTGCTCTGCACCAAATTAGTGGGGTCTTGTTCTGACAAAGATATGCAGTATTAGAGAACATATCTTTTGTATGTTGCGTAAGCAGGTATAATTTACACTACCCTGACCTTTTCAGTTCCGCAATTTTGTTCTTGTGATTTTCTTATGAAAAATGTGTCATATAAGTCACATCAGTTCTTAGTATTTTTTTTTCATCTCACAGTTTTGTATTTTAGAATTTTGAGGTTTTTTTATCCTTTTAATTGTAAATTTTTCATGAAATATAGTGAAGTTAAAACCATGGAATGTTTATTTGGAAATACACTGCATGGGCAATAAAAAGGGAAAAACAGTTGTCATACATCTGTAAATTCAATATTGCAACCATTTTACAAACCTCTGATTCACAATTTCTGAAAAGCATGAACTTTTCCCTCCATAGAGGAATGAAAGATATGGAGCTTTTTCCTCCATCTTGTTCAAAGTATGTTACCTGTCAATACAGGAAATAATGTTTATCCCTATTTTTCACCAGGATAAACTGCTTTATTTAAGCCCTCCATAAAAATGGAGGCAATCCACTTCCAAATCACCTGTTGTGTCCGTATGCACAGACAAAACTGTGGATACACCAGGTGCACTAAGGCAAATTAAGTTAAGATATGAGCTAATCCCAAGCACAAATACAGTCTGAGCAGTGAATGGAGAGAGACCAGCCCTGAAGATTTGGGGTGTTGGTTGATGAGAAGCTCATAAACCTACCGTGTGTGTTTGTAGCTCTGAAAGACAGCTGTGTCCTGGGCTACACCAAGAGAAGCATGGCCAGCAGGCTGAGGGATGTGATTCCTCTCCTCTCCTCTCCTCTGCTATTAAAGTCCGTAACTGGAGTGTTGCATCCAGCTCTGAGACCTCCAGCTCAAGAAGATCATGGACCTGCTGGAGTGAGTTCAGAGGAAGCCATCAAGATTATCACAGAGCTGGAGGACTTATCCTATAAAGACTGTCTGAGCTGAGGCTGTTCAGCCCGGAGAAGGCTCCAAGGAGATCTTAGAGCATTCTTCCAGTACCTAAAGGGGGCTTGCAGGAGAGCTGGAGACAGACTTTTTGCAATGGCATGTAGTGACAGGACAAGACAAGCTGGCTTTAACCTGGGTAGGTTTAGATTAGACATTAGGAAGAAATTCTTCACTATGAGGATGGTCAAATTTTGGAACAAGCAGCCCAGAGAGGTGATAGATGCCACCTCCCTGGAAATATTCAGAATCAGGTTGGATAGGCCTCTGAGTAACCTGATTTGGTTTAAGATGTCCATGACTATTGAAGGGGAGTTGGACTAGGTGATCTTTAAAGGTCTTTTTTAAGTGATCCTATGATTCTATGGTTTTGTTCCTCACAGTCAAATATAAGTAAGGGATTTTCTGATGATGCACTTGAGAGTTCAAAATATGTCATTGAGGCTGGCAAAGAAGGAGTCTTCACCAACACGAGGTGAAATGGATGGTGAAACAGCACCTGCCTGGACTGCCAGATTTCTTCTCATGCTGTGCCTGCAGTGCAGGCACAACTTTAAAGTCTGTCAATTTGACCAAAACACACAGTGGAGAAGGAAACTCCCCACTGGGGAATATGTTCAGAATCAATAACAGAACTGCCTCAATCTACTGCAAACAGCTTGTTAGGGGACTAAAAGGACGATTAGAGCTAGGGACCACCTTTTTGTGTGGAGTGTCACAAATGGCTACCAGGCTGTCATTCCCAGGGCCTTACTTTGTACTCTGCAGGCCTCTGCGTCACCGACGCAGCTGTAGCCGCCGCTGGCCAACTACGCTGAGCACTGCGGTTCTCCTCCCTCGTTGTGGCAGCACACCGCTCTCAGCATGGGCTCTGTGCACTGACCCAGCTCTCACATGGAGACTTGAAAGCAGGTAAAACAAGACCTAAGACTCGTATTAGCAGAAGGAGACAGCATGATCCAAATTATTGTAATACTTTAACACATGCTGTCATCCCTAGTCTAAGCAGCAAAGACAAAAAGGCAGACAGTCCTGAACCAAAACGTATGTTCCCTGCTGTGTTAGAGCTGCAGCAGAGATGTGGATGTGTTTGTCTTCAACTTAACAATATCCCAGAGGACAGTTTTGTATTCAACACTACGAAGTATCAGCATAACCAATGCTTTTCCCTTTTAGCATTACAGAATTCCTTCAAAGTCTGCTCTGCTTCCCAAATTTCCAGTGTGGTCAGCTGCTCAGAGTCAGCACCTTGAAAAAACAGGTCCCAAAATTATTGATATTCTGTCCTTTTATTCCTTTTTTGCAGATTTGAATATACTCAAGGCACAGTTTGGCCAGGGAAGTTTAATTAGCTAAGACCACAAATTAACTGCTCAGATTAAATTGTTTGTATATATCTAGCACTGTGATATTTATTTATAGAGTAATTATTATTGAATTTCTGAGACAAAAGCATTTAGACTAAAAGCATTATTACCATTCAAATGCATATTTGGGGTATTTCAAACCCCAAACCTCTAACTATGCTGAGAAAATGTTCAAATTCACAGTAAGACTCAAAACAAAGGAAATAAGTAAAACATTAAGGTTGAATATGCAGTCATCAGATTGTGAGCTTCTTGTAGCTTAGGCTTTCCTCCTTATGAAGTTTCTACTGAAGTGTCTAACAGACAGTGGATATTACTCAACATAATTATTATCCTCTTAATGTAAAACTTTCACATCACATTTTCTGTGAGTTTGTTTCTTGTATTTCTTACTGAATCACACTGTCAGGGACTGTGAGGAAGCCTGGGAGCAATTCAAATTTTTAAATATTTGGGAAGGTTTTGATGCAAAGTCACTGAAATACATGTACAGAAAATGCTAAACAATGTTTTTCTTTGATATATATAAGTTATGGCACAAATATCACTGGCCTTTGCTCATAAAATAATACTTCTTGGAATTTTCTTGCTGCACTTCACATTTTCTGAACTCTTGCCCAACATGCCTTGAGGATCCCCTGCATGTTTTTTCCTGACTCCTACAAAAATATGAAAAGTTTTCATTTGTATGGATTAGTGCTCTACAGGTCTTCTCTGTCCTTCTCAAAAATGTGACTGTAAAAGGACTAAGTATTTGGGAATCTATCTCCCAAAGAATTATAGACAAGTGCAAAAAGACGGGATATGCTGCATTATTAGCTCAAGCAGTTTCTAGAACAATCAAACATTACACATGATCTGTGGGGAAAGCATGAAAATTTCCAAAAAAGAATGTCAGCTTGACCTCCAGTCACTCTTGCACTTCAGAAAATCTTAGCAGGATGATAAGCACTCAAACTGAGAACTGCTGCACACAGTGTGTGCCTTAAGCTGTTGATAATCTTGGATTACTTTTCAGATCTTCCCTGCTTTAGCAGCTTCTGTCAAGATGTAAATAAAGGAGATCATGTGACATTCCTTCTACCAGTCATGAAGAAGTCACTTGTTCACTGACTAGCTGGCGGGTTTTCAGGGCAAATCTGTTCAGACACTGGATTTTGTGCCGGTTGCCTAAGTGACCAGTAATCCACTCAAAGAATGACAAAGTTACTGAGGCGCCAAGGGACAGTGTCTAGGAATGAGAAATATTTGACAGTGGAAAAATATGTGTTTTTGTGATGTTTGGTTCATTTTTCCAAAGAGAGCTGAAATTGCAGAAGGCAGACTGAGATCACTAAAACTCTTTTGCACGTGGATTAACTTGTAATTCACTTACTCATATGCATGTGGGAATACAGCTTCTCAGACCAACTTCCTGCAGCAATAATGCGGTTTATTCTGCTCTTGTGTTCCAATAAAAGTCATGAGATTAAAAATTCTCCCTAGTGACTGCCATCCAGAGCTGAAATGTAAGAAAATGGATCATATATGGTACCTAGAAACCACAGTGACTGCATTTTTTAAAAAAAAAGTAAGAGATCAGTTGTAATGTGACGTGGCTTCTCATGGGATGTACTAATCCTGCTCAGAAGAATTAGCTCACTTGGCTCAATTGCTCCTTCGGGGCTTACAAATAATGCACGTTCAAGTAATACATATTTGCATGGTATCAAGAACATGTCATTTATGCTTTAAGGTGCCCCATAATGTAAACCCTAGTTAGGGAGAAAATTCTAATCACATTAACATAGCCTTATAATAAAGCAGTAATGTTTTACAGAGGAAGCAGTAAACTTTTTTTTTTTAGTGTTTATACATTTTCTGGTCCTGAATCATAAGAATAAATAAGGGCATTGAAGTTAGATAAACAAGTCATGAGATACAGAGGCTACAGCAAATCCCTGCTCATCAAGGTGCTTAGGCTTTGTTCTCTTTGCCCTGACTAACCAGGTAATTCATGTTAATTATGCAGGCCTGTATTGGTTTTGCATGGCCTGGTTTTGTTTGGGGAGGAGGAAAGAGGTGACTTCTGTGAGAAGCTGCTGGAAGCTTCCACCATGTCCAGCAGAGCCAATCCCTGATGGCATTGAAGATGGACATGCTGCTGGCCAAAGCTGGGTCAATTAGAGATGGTGGTAACACCTCTGTGGTGACATATTTAAGAAGAAAGTAAAAACAAAGTCATGGGACTTTGCTTCTAGTCAGAGAAGAGGAGGAGGTGAGAACATGTGAGGGAAATAACATGGAGACACCAAGGTCAGTGGAGAAGGAAGGGGAGGATGTGCTACAGGTGCCAGAGCCGAGATTCCTCTGCAGGCTGTGGTGAGACCATGGTGAAGCAGCTGTGCCCCTGCAGCCC
>VXBC01011974.1:353930-369289 GCA_013399945.1 Ploceus nigricollis
GGGGGAGTTCACGTTGCAGCAGGTGCAGTACGGCTGCTTCTTGTGAGAGTGGACCCATACCAGAGAAGTTCACAGAGAACTGTCTGCTGTGGACTCCACAGCCTCACAGGGGAGGCCTTCACTGCTCCTTTACCAGAGCAGTGGAAGAAAATCTCAGGTGATTTCTGACCAAAATGCCCCTGCCCTGTCTCCCTGCTCTGTTGGTGGGAAGGAAGGAGAGGCTGGGAGGAAATAAAGTGTTTTAAGGGCTTATTTTACTTCTCACTATCCTACTCTGATTCTGTTAGTAATAAATTCACTTTGCAACTTTAAGTTGAACATGTTTTGCCCTTGAAGTGTGTTCTCCCAGTCCTTATTTCACTCATGAAACTTCCTTTAATTATTTCCTCTCCTCGACCCATCTGTGGCAGGGGAGGGTGAGTGAACGACTCTCGTGGGTGCCTGGTGTTGGGCCAGTGTGAAACCATGACAAGGTCTCTGCCCTCTCACTTTTAGGGCAGCATCCTAGCCATGTCTCAGTGCCTCCACTGCTCCTACTCCTTGAGCAGTCCCTGCCAGGTGAGAAGTCCCATAATTCCCAATAATAAGAGAAACTAACCTGTGTGAGCAAGTGTGGCAGAGCATGCCCTGAGAAAGGGAGCAATATCATTATCTGTCATTGGCCTGCTGCTGCCCTGACAGCTGAGCATTACTATGGGAGGCCACGTGAAAAACAGATTGAGGGACATACACGCGGAGTATTTCATGAGAGACCGGGCAGAACAAGACAGAGGAGATAATCTTATTCTTTAGGGAAGATAAGACGGGCTGTTTAAAACAATGTAGTGTTATCTACTTTAAGTAACGAGTACTAACACACAATTTAACAAGCATTGCTTACTCTAGGAAGCTTAATTACTCTTCAAAATGCATTCAATACAAAATTTCTCAAGCTGATTGCTTCTGCTTAATGTCAATGCATTATGTCCTAGCCACTTCAGTAGAAACTGCTATGTAGCAGCCAAATTTTCTTCTGCCTCGTAAGTGACATGTCATGAAAAATTATTTAATGAGCTGCTGCATTCTGCATTTGTGTAAATAACTTTCATGTAAACATGCATTACGGATGATCAATGTGGCTTCCCCAGTGCTGAGAAAGTCAGCAGTTACGACTGCGTGAAGTGCTTCAGGGTGTTGTGGGAAGATGGAGATTTAGAGCGGATTATGCAGCAGTTTCTATTGATTAAAGCTTGGCTTGCTACAGACCCTCTCTCTCTATCCTTCAAGATGTCCTTTCATATCTCCTCCTCTCTTCAGTCACCAGTGAGGCTTTGATCCCTCTCCCACCTTTCATGACAGCATTGTTCCTGGTACCAGCGGTTCAGGGATCTGCAGCTTCTGAATAACTTGCACCCCAGAGGAGACATCACCATGTGTAGGGATGGTCAGGAAAGCACAGTAGGGACAAGGTAGAATAGGCAAAACCCAGGTAAAGAAATACAGAGAAATATTAAGAAAGATTATTCTAGGAGAGTTGGCTGAGATTGGTGGTACTGCCAGCAAAATGTCTCAGGTACCAGTCTAGAGCACTGGAGGATGTTTCTGTGAACCTCCCGGGGCACCCAGATGGGAGGATTTGTGTGGTACCTGAAGCAGGTGGCAGGGGTGGCAGGGAGGTGGCACAGAGGAACAGTGTGTACCCGCTACTGAGGGTGGCAAACAGGGGGCAGAAAGCAACACGGAAGAGAGAAGATATTCCTGATCTCCTTCTGTCCTGCTTTATCACAGTCCAATGTACGTTTTGTAATGTTTGCAATTTTTTCAAAGAAGTCTTGTCTCTCATTTCTAGTTGGCCATATAACTGACATATATGCAATGTATACTATTATATTTTACACAATATATATTTCTATTATTTTAGGAATGGAAATCCGTCCTCAGATTTTACTTTGGCGTGATATGCAGGAACTGTTTTCCCACACAAGGCTGCATCCAACTGTCACAGTGCATGTACTTTTGATGTTGCTGCTGGTAAAAAGTAACTAAATTCAATTTATTAATGTCCAGTTTGGTCTTCTAAACACACTTTCTTCTCAATATTTGAAAAACCAAACAATGGGGTTCATCTTCATATTAAATCATCAAGTCCCAAGAGCCATTGCAGAAAATTAGTTGTTTATATTTCTGACCACTGACACTGTATCACTATGTTTGCCAATGTTATGCATATTGCACCTAATTGTGTGTACCATCAAGACATTTAAGATGCAGATTACCAATACTGCCATGAACTGAGCTGCCCCAGATTATGTTCTGATGACTCTTGAGAGAAAAGAGTAAAGAATTTTTGGAAGTCAGTAGATTACTTTCAAGGCATTAGCTGTTGGACACATAGATTTTCACTGTAGACAGGCACATGACCAATCTTTTACAAAAGGCTTAATTGGCTTTTGAACTATAGTATGACTGCATTAAAAGCCCTGTATTTTAAGAGGAATTTACAGCATGAACAGGAGCCTGCTAAAATGAAAACATTTGGGTTTTGCAGAGGTCATTGTCGTAACTGCTTTCAGCTGGGACTCATGGTTTTTGGGCATTAATCAGCAGTGAAAGCAAGCAAGACATAACATGCTACTCCTTTGAGCTTCCTCAGCTAAATGAAATAGAGAAATCTGAGCATCAGACACTTGGAAAATCTTTGCTACTCTTGGGGATAAAAAATCCCCAATCAAAATAGTATCTTGAATCATGCTACTGTACCACTGATATTAAAAAACAAAGTTGATTCTGTGCCTCAAGTTTGCAGTGAGAGTGCCTCACTAATGGCTAAGGTGGCTGTCAAGATGTATTCTGAGGTGTGGGCTTTCAAAACTCTACATCCCCCACTTGTCTCCCTGCAAGAAGTATATTTTAGTCTCTAAATTGCTAAAAAGCAAATGCATTTGGGAACCATCAGTATGACAGGCAACATGTATGTCAGACAAAGCAATAGGATGCTGGCTTTGGAGTCTGACCTCAACTTAAACTTCCCTAGAAAGAAGAAAAAAGCTCAACAAATTGTCTTTGCCCAGGGCTTTGCTCCCAAGTTCCAGGTGATGCCCACTCAGAGGGGACTTGTCAAGTGATGAAACCCCCCTGTGAGAAGATAATGGTTAGCAGGCAGTTTGCTCCCCAGATCTGTCATCTGCCCAGCAAAGTTTGCAGTAATTGCAAAATATGTTTCTGAAAGGGTTTCTTCTATTGTGCTTGTCACAACTCTTGACATGTTAAGTAGGACAAAGACCAGGACAAACATGATGTATACCCTAAAGACAAATAGCTGTCCGATTTTCCTCCAGCTGGCTACAATCCCAAATTCTCAGCAGATGACACATGCACCACACATCCTCCAGTATCACAAACCCCAATGAGTATGTCATTCATGCAGCAATTACAATGTTAGGTTAAGCAAAAAGAAGGGATCTAGGACTGTGAGGCATGAACAAATGACAAACTGAAGAAATCTGGAGTTGGATAACATGCCAAGCACTCAGTTCGGAAATCAAAACAAAATTAATTTCTATGTCTTCATTACTTGTGACAACAGCCTCGCTCCAGCTCAACTCACTGGCTGAAAACCCGCTGCTGCCACCCGGTGTTACTCTGCCAGCATCGGCCTGCATTTACTGGGAGCAAGGAATGGACCTGGCCTGCAATACTAAGAGTCCCAAGAGAGGTGTTCACGGCTTCTGGCAGACGAGAATAGAGGAAATGGCAATGAACGTACATATCTGTGTGTGTACATATTAATCCCAGCTATCTAAGGTATCGTGTTGGCATGACCTTAAGAAAAATAAAAAATCATGGGAAACAAGAAGAAATAACTCTGGTTGTTCAGTTATTGTCTGTATGAAGCAATGAGTAGATAGACTGTTTTATTTGATTTGGAATCACATGCAAGCATATTAAATCCCCAGGAAATGAGTGGGGAGCAGGTGACTAGCAATATCACACCTCTTTTCATTTAAATAATCCACTTTCTTTCAAGTTTCATTTCATGAATTTTCTTCAGTGGTGCTGCTTTGCTAAGCAAAACCTAATGCATTTGTTACAGCCCAGGGAATGAGCTGCAGGTTGAAAGGTAGATTGAGAAGAAAAGCATACATTCATTGTGATTTTCCAGGTGATCAGTAATATTCAGGAGTCTAACTTGCCTTGCACTCCAAATTGATTGTTTTACCCAAGATAATTAAAACCTACATTCTCTGAGTGCAGCAGCTGCTTGTGAATGTCAATGTTTTGGCCAGAAGCCTTTTCTCAAGACAATTCACAATGCAGTATTGTTAATATGCTGTCCTGTGGGGAGCATGTTGTGATTGAGAGACTTCTGCTCATCAGACCATCCTCATTATATTCAGTTTTGCACTGAGTTATTCTTCTGTGACAGGTAGGGTTTCATTTTGTTCAGAGGAAATCGAGCTAAACATTGTTTTGTATCACATCCTCTTGAGAAGGAGCAATGTAGGAATGCAAAAATAGGGAGGAGAAATTTAGCTCTGTAGGGTTACTAGGCTTTTCTTGCATGAAATAATAGAGCTGTTTGATTGCTAGAACATAAGGCAGGTTCCAGCAGAAACCTCCATCATCCTTAGGAATGACACAGTATGTGGATTGGGAAAAAAATTTAAAAACAAATAGCAAAATAATTTATACTGTATAAGATACCTCCAATCCCTGGACTTTCCCAAGCCTGTCATGAAATTTGCCAAAACCACAGTCAAAAAAGTAGGAACAGCTTGAGTGAAATTCCTCCAGCTGGCTAAACCAAACTGTTGCCTTCTAGCTCTTCCATCAGAGTTGGTGAGTCTGCTTCCCTTGCTCTGACCCCAGTGACTGGTCCATCCTCTGCAGAGACAATTCTGCCCACTAGAATGGCAAAAATCCACTCACTGCTCTATTATGTTGCCTTTAGTTAGATGCACTGGCTCACAGCAGGGCTAGATAAGCTTTGCAGATGGCAGAAAGAAAACAAGGGGAGTAGGAAAATTGGAGGCAAGGATCAAGTACCCCTGCTACAGAACTCCAGTCATGCAACTCATCACTATCAGTGCTTGCTTACAAACACCCTTATTAATTGTTAGGTAGAATTTTTGAGATTGCTTCTTTAATAAAGATGTCTTCATTAAACAGCAACAAGACCTTTATTCTGGGGAGAAAGTTACAGAAGAGTAGGCTGTCAACACAAACTTACATTTGGCTCTGGAATCTGAGCAGAGATTGACAGCCACACCATAGAAATGGGGACATATTCACTAATGTTGGTGCGATTGGAGGTGATTATCAGCTCTCACAGCAGGGAGTGTGTTTAATTTTTCAGGAGGTATTTTGACCTTGCCAGTTAAGAAATAAATTAAGGAACATATCTGCTTATGAAAGCTTACATAAGCATATCCACCCTTCCAGCTCCTGTATGGTAACAAGGCATTTCCAGCTGCACATCCTTCTCCTGTCTTGACAGGAAGGAAAGGATAACCAGCCCTTGGTGAACACTGATTTTATCTTTTTTAAGCAATTGACTAGTGAATTCAAATAATCATCTTGAGACACAGAATCACAGAATGTCTCATACTTGACAGACACCTGGACTCATTTTCTTCAACCTTCTTCTCTCAGCAAAGCTAATATGAATCCTGATTTCCTAGGATAGTATTAGGTGAGATGGAGCAAAACAAGGAATAGGCCCTAGGAAAAGAGATATTGACACAGAAAGATGCAATAGTTTGTAAAGCCAGCATTCAGGTCACCAGAGTGATGTCTAAGCAACATCTAGACATGGATGCCAAAGAGGACCCCAGGTTATTCAAGAGCTCACCTAGGTGACCTACTAGCCTAAGAGAGGGGAGACTTCCAACAGTGATTGAGAAGGAGGGTGGCCTTTCTCCTTCTTCATCTCATATTGTAGCCAACCCTGACATTGAGTCCTGTGTCCGGTTTTGGGCCCCTCACTTCAAGAAAGACATTGAGGTGCTGGAGTGTGTCCAGAGAAGGCCAGCGGAGCTGGGGAAGGGTCTGGAGCACAAGTCCTATGAGGAGTGCCTGAGGGAGCTGTGTTTGTTTAGCCTGGAGAAAATGAGGCTCGGGGGAGATCTTATTGTTCTCTACAGCTGCCTGGAAGAAGGATGTAGCCAGGTGGGGGTTGGCCTCTTCTCCCAGGCAACAAGTGACAGGACATAGCCTCAAGCTGCCCTAGTGAGGTTTGGATTAGACATCAGGAGGAATTTCTTCATGGAAAGCATGGTGCAACATTGGAAACAGGGAGGTGGTGGAATCACCAAACCAGGAGGTGTTCAAGAAACAGCTGGATGTGACACTTGGTGCTATGGTTTAGTTGACATGATGATGCTTGGTCAAAGGTTGGACACAATCTTGGAAGTCTTTCCAACCTTAATGATCCTATGATCAAATCCATTAATGGAATTCAAACAATGGCCTGTAGAAGTTAAATCAGAGATCCCATATACCCAGGCAGTTCCTATGAGGAAATTCCTGAGGCTCAATGTTCCTGTTAAGCTTTCAGTGACAAACAAGTCAATCTTCCTTTGTGCTTCTCCTTCCTCTCAAAACCCTGAAAAGTTAATGTTTGAATTGAGGCTCCAGTATTTTCTGTAGAGAAGGGAGCTTCAAAGCAACATGAGTACAGCATGCAGGCAAGTCAATAAACACATGTGATAGAAAGTGAAAGCACTGACAACACAGACATTGTGTGAGAAGAGCAATAAGAAGAGACACTTTTAAGTCCAAATGTAGGTGGTAAAATATAGGTCAATTTTCATGTAAAAATTATTGGAATTACATTGGAATGCTGTTCATAAATATCAAAATGTTTTACAAAGAACTGTTTATTATCAGCTCCTTCTTTTGTTTTACATAGGAGAAAACTGAAACCTATATCTCTGTATCTTTCCTGGTGCCCTAGTGATTAGTGCTAACAGAGTGTGAATTCTGAAATCTGAACACTTGAAAGACTGAAGGAAATGTCTTAGAAAACTCCCTTATTTCAACCAGTTCTGCAAGAGTACATCCTAGAGTTAACAAGCTCCAGTTCTGTTTCCCTGTTTCATGTCCCAGCCTTCATTCATTTTTGCAAGCCCTTTGGTAATACTATTTCTATAGAAGCTTTGGCTCTTCTGAAATAAAATGAAAAGCTGCTTCTTCATGGCAAGTTAGCTCT
Source organism: Ploceus nigricollis (assembly GCA_013399945.1). Taxonomy (NCBI): domain Eukaryota; kingdom Metazoa; phylum Chordata; class Aves; order Passeriformes; family Ploceidae; genus Ploceus; species Ploceus nigricollis. The sequence goes on from VXBC01011974.1 coordinate 361,120, forward strand.
ATCAGAGAAGAAAAAATCAACAGCTTATTTAAGCTTTTATTATGCAATTGAAATTAAATGTGGCTATTTAATTACAGTTATGACTGAACTTCTATTGCATTACAGTGGTATCTCTATGAAGATATAGCAAATTGATTAACAATGAAGGAGCAAATAATGTTAGCAGAGTTTGAGCACAAGCAGTAACCTCCTCTTAAATGCCCATTAACTATTGCTACATTGATAATAAATTATGATAGACCATGTAAGAACAATCTGAATATTAAATGATATTACAAGGGGTGCACAGGTAAGAGGTACAAAATTAATTCATACAACTGGACACAAAGTCTTTGCAAGGAAAGAATGATTCATAGAACAGTCTGAAATAATTTTTCATTGCATTATCTTCATGATCCATCAAAAGACATAAAAATACAACAGGACAAATTATGGCATCCTCTAAGCATGGCCATGTCAGATGTCATCAACAATAATTGAAGGGGACTACTGCCTTTCTCACTGATAAGAGAGAATGTATCCACTTAGCAAGCTCCATATCAAGTTGAGGAGAGGACTAAAAGACATAATCTAATAGATTACTTCATTTACATTACAGCAGAAATAACAACCAGATCAGGATCCCAGACTGGCTGGTTGGTGAATATTAAACATCTCTTGTGATTATCCAGAGTTCTTCAGAATTCTGAGACGGCACAAGTATCCATGTAACGTTTCAATATACCAGTAGAGGCCACCACACACTTCACAAAACTACCAGACTGCTTGGTCAATCAGTTCACTCATTTCCAAGCCGGGTGAGAGCTCCGGGCTGGATCCCACCAGGCCAGGCTGCAGCTCACATATTCCCACGAAGTGCCTGCTTCTTCAGAGGCCAATTTATTTTCAAGTACTTTCCCCCTAGTTTATCTCCTTTCTCATACAACCCAGAGTTCAATCCTATACCAGTTCAAATTCATTCTCAAGATCCCATCTTTGTGATATGTTCTCAAATATGCCACTGAGATTAATTCAGTGGGATAGAGTGTGGTGTTAATAATGCCAGGATTGTGGGTTTGAGGCCCATACAGGCCGTTCACTTGAGAGCTGGACTCAATGATCCTTGTGAGTTCCTTCCAATTTAGAATATTCTGTGGTTCTGTGAAATTCACTGATCAGTCTCCCCCAGCTTACAAAGCCACTGTCAGTGTAATGTGGCAAGGCTTATCTGTATGGAATACCAGTGTTCAGTGAGAAAGATGGCAATGCTCTCGCTTCAGACAGTGATACACAACAAAAGACCAGTGCCAAAACCATGGCTGGTCCACTGCCTCACTCTCCCTCTAGACACTAGCTGAAGTTTTTAAGGTTTGGTGATAGAAAACTCTGTTTTTTATTTATGGTCATCACACAATCTCCTAAAAGATATTAACAGTGTTTCTTGATACCCAAGTTTTCCAAATATACACATGGGCTAGAAGTCATATTTGCACTCTGTTTATCAATTCATACCAAGGATTATTTTCACTGTTATTTACATTACAGAGATAATTTGCAATTGTAGAAAGACTCCCTTTTCAAGGTTTATATTGGTACTAAATAAAGACACACTAAAGGAAAGGAAATGGCATTTTCAGGACGAATATGACCAAGGTATTTTAAATTTTCACTACCTGTTGAAATTAATGCATTGAACTGCAATAAAGCAGCCAGTTAATAAGCACACAAAAAGGAAGGCTTTTTTCTCTAAGGTTCATTCCTCCTGGGCCATTGTCTAAATCCAGGACATATTTGGGATTTCTTACTGACGAATATTGCACTGCTAACACACTCAGATGTTTCTGCTGAATGTAAAATGTAAAAATCCAGATGTGTCCAAAAGTCCAGTAGACAGTGAAACATGGCCCTTGATTCATTAAAAGATGCTGTCAGGACTCTGTAACTCTGAAAGATTTTCTGTAATCTATTAAAATGCTCTTTCAAGGGGGAAGTGTGTCTTGTTATCTGAAGTACACAACACATATAAAGTTGTGCAAGCAGTATTACAGAGAGAAAAATATGTCTATGGAAATGAAATCCTAGACAGGTAGAGAACTGAGTCGGAGACGGATTAACAATGAGTGATAAAGATGGCAGACAGTTCATTAATGCTGTTTCTGAGCAGAATTATTCAGAAGATGAAGCTAAGACTATTTTATAATGTACATCCCCACAGTGAAATGAGAAAAATGCATTTAGTATAGGCTTTCTGAGGCAATGTACAAAACATGAGGAATGTCTTTTCTTTTCAATAGGCAAAGAGCAGCATTATGGAGTCTTGTTCAGAATGCCATTTCAGTTATGCTTTGAGAAAAATACAAAACAGGAAAAATAAATTAGAATTTTAAAAGCTTACTTTAACATTTAAATCTAGCTTGGTTTCCATGTAGAATAAATCTCACAAATCTAGAGTAAAAGTCTGAATGAGTCTGAAATCTAAAAGCAAATATAGAGTATGTGTACCCATAGATGTGGGATTTTTTCACTTGTTCTGTTCGGTAAATTTTGTCTGCTCTCAAAAAAGGGAAAGAACTAAAAAGGGAACCTTCTGCTCCTGAAAACAAATCTTTAAACCATCTGTAACAATTCCTGAGGGTTAGCTCTGCAAAATAGTGATTACTGTGTGTAAAACATCTGTATCTTAATTTCAAGTACAATTACATTTTGCACTAAGTATGAGTGCAGATGTAAATGAGTCCGCTGATTGTATTCAAGAACCAAAATAACTTGTATAAGTGTAAGGAACTTCTATGGGTACAGAAAATGGATTTGAACAGATGTAGTTTGTTAGGTCTAATACTCTGCTGTCCTAGAAAATATGATCATATATTTTTCTTAAAACTAGTAAAATCTATTTTCAGAACAGTTCTGCTTCTTTTTTTTTTCCTCCCCTTGTCCCTATTCTTAACAGAAGATCATACCAGACCTCATTTCTCTTACCAGAAGTCAGTTAATTCTAATTTCTGTTCTGAAGTCTTTCTCTGGAAACTGTGCCAAAGTTCTCTGCTACCTTAAATAACTTTTCTTTCTTAGAGTTTACTTCTGTGGTGCATGAATAGTGACCTCCCTTCTCAGCTTGTCTATATCTGATGTGGTCCTCTAGCAAAACAGGATCTTGTGAAATATGATCTAGATGTTAGGTCATGCTCATAGCTCTTTTCTGAATGTGTCCCTTTTCACACTTCATGTAGGAAACCACTACTGTGTACAGCCTTTCTGATGAGCTGTTCCAGTGTCTTGCACAACAACATGATGGTTTTTATTATCTCTGCAAGAAATAATGTGTCCAAATATTTACTTCACTCCCTATAGCAGATCCTGATCACTTATCTCTAATTGATAAGACTTTGAGCTTAGATGTTGCTGCAACAATTAATTGATGCATTCCTAACTGTTATCTATGATCTCATTCTTCTTAGTTAATTCTCAAGGTTTTTTGGCTTTTGTGCATGTGATTCTGGTTCCATCCAGTGCTGCTTATGCCTGTACCTCCCTGCATTGTGTCATCCACACGTGTACTCACTGCCAATGCATTTGCCTCTTCCTGCTTTGAGCTTCTAAAACCTACCTTTGAGGTAGACCACAAATAACTTCTTTGTGACAACTTCCCTTTCAGAGTGTCTACCAGCGTAACTGTACAAGTTAAAAAGCTGTCACACATCTAGTTACCCTGATGGCTGCTCCTATACAGAAAAGTGTGTCACCACTTCAGTATCAGGATGAATTGATCTACTTAAATTTAAAGAAAAAATAAGGGACTTCTACATTTCTGGCAATGGCATTAGGTGGAAAAAATATTTATTCACTTGAACCCCTTCTCCCAGCACTCTGTTTAGCCTTAAACTTTCAGTGGGTTTCACAAAAACCAAGCAAAAAAAAAAAAAAAAGGGAAATGATCCTTTCTATCTTTAATAAAACAAGATAATGGAAAAAAACTTGAATTCTTCTAAAATCAAATTCCAGCATATGAGGTACAGAAGTTCAGGGATTTGGGAAGGAGGTGAACACAAATAAACATGCTGTGAATCTCAGCAAAGCCAACTGTATGTGTTTATAAATCGTTAGCAACAACACCCCTGGTCCCCTATGACTTGAGTTTAAAGGCCATTTTAATTCAGTCCCAAAAAAACCTAGGGAAATAAGAGATTATGAAGGAGGCAAAAATACAGTACTAAAAACATTCTTATGTGTTGCCTGACTATAAAGAATACATCTAATATGAGCACTTCATCTGACCTGACCTGCTGTTGGATCTAGCTGTGAATGATGTCTGTGCAATCAGAGGAGCAGAGAAGGAGGCCAGGGAGGTCCAGCAGCCACCCACAATGCCAAATGATTTTATGTCCTGCCTGCTGGAGTCCTCTATTTCTCCACTCTGAGAAATTCAGTTGATGGGCCCCTGGGTATGAGGGAAATTCCTGGGTGACTCAGACACAAGTAGACTGTCCCTGAAACAGTCTTGCACCTCAGGAACTACACAGAACTACACTCTGATTGCCACCAAGAGCAGGAAGACAGTTCTACTTTGCACCTCTCCCTGCCTTGAGGCTAGTACTATTTCCATATGCAAGAAGAGTGAAATGGCAAATTTTTACATCTAGAAATTGGGAACAATTCTGGAAGCATTAATATGCTAGTATGATATATATTATGTAAATAATCCCAGGGACATAATTCAAGAATGCACAGAGAATAGAGAGTCACTGCTGGAGACCAGACATAAAAATGGTCCCTCATAACTTCTTGGGATTGATCTGGGCTCGTACGTCAAAGGGCAAATAGAATGGAAGTAGCAATTTCATTACTGCGTCTGTCAAAAGAATGTATTAATTGATCCAAATTCTTTACTGTCTTTAATGGATTGAGCTGCCAGAGAGAATTAATGTCTCACAAATTTGGGTGAATTATAGGTTAGGATGCTCACAAGCTTGTCAGAAGAAAAATGGTCTCTACAACGAAACTGATGGCTAAGCTGAGCTTCTCCAAGTGCTAAGAAGAAATTGTGCTAAATTAACATGTTTAAAATATGTTTTGAAAATAAAAGAAAACAAAGGGAGCAAATCAAAGAAGTTTTCTGCTATCCAATCTTATATTAAATAATTTGATTTCAAATTTAGCAATCCCTTGCATAAAGATCTGAAGAACAACACCACTGCAGATTAATATTTAAAAGAAAGGTGCCTTTGGGGTGGGCTAGAAGACAAAATTTACCATTACGCACATGCAGGGAATTCTCACTATTTTTTTACAAAATAAGAAAATTCTGTGCATAGAAATACTATCCCTCTACGGACTAATTAGGTAGAAACTGAAAACAATGTTCATAGTGAAAAACAACACTGACAGACCCTGCATGTGGACATAGGACTTGCTTTCTGTGTCAAGTTCAAAGTCTGAGCTTTTGACAACTTTACATCACTCAGTGCTCAAGGACAGGCAGGGATTGTGGCTGATATAGTGAGGAATGCATGGATACAGTGACTGAATCTTTCATAAGGAATGGTATTTTCTCTACCGCAGTTATAGCCAGTCTCTGCAACTCTCTCCTTATAAAGGCTTTGTTTGATAGCCTTTCTTCCTCTGTTGTCCCATGTTTTGGCCAGTGATGCTTTTTTTCCTCTATTTTGAACAGAGAGAAAGAGAAAAAAAAAAGCCAGAAAGAATGGGAACTGAAATGAAAATAGTCTTTTGATGTGTAGTGTTATTTGTCACTCTTCACCCAAAACAGCAGAGGTCTGGAAAATGTTAACTGTCTGGAAAATGTTTTCCTACCTTTTAACAAAAAAGTCCTTATGATGCATGTTCTGCCAGCAAGTGGGATTCTGGTATAAAAAAGGTCGTGCAGAACTCAAATACGTTTATTCAGAAGTCTTGCAATGAAGCTTCATAGCCAGAGCCAGGCAGCTGCTTTCCTTTACACAGCCAACTTCTTATTGGAACCACAGTGATGATCATATGTCATCTTTTCCTCAGTGAAATCCCTGCCCATGGGGAATAGGAACAGAAGATGTACAGCTGGGATTTCCGAACCACAGAGGAAAATGCAAGCATGCTATAATAGGGAAAAAAATATAAGAGAAAAAAAAGGTTATCTGAATCTAATTCTTTGGATTTGCAAAAAAAGCAAACATTTCAGCCAGTTAATTACTAATTTTTCAGGTTGTAGTCAGTATTTGCACACATTCATTTCAATTAATTGTGATTACCACCATTGGAAATGTTATTAAACATTATGTAGAGCTGATGCAAAGCCTCTGTTAATCTCTCCATTTGACAGAAGATCCTGGTTCTATAAGCATACACTGAGTTGACAGGTTCTTGCCATCTCCCTGCCATTTTTCTTAAGGCACTGAGAAGCAGTAGGGTAGGGAAGCACCATCAGTGGTTCCTGGGTAAGAAAATCATGCTATCTCCCTGCAGTCCTGCAGTGCAGGCTTCCCAGGATCCATTTCATATCTCCCCAGGATGGGAAGGGCTGGGATGATGCAGGTGACCTGGTGATCATTAGTGGTTTGCCTCCTTCATAACTGGAAGTCTGAATTTTCCAGCAGCTCCTGGACAAAAACAGCTTGTTGTTTGGCACAGGACAAGGCATATAGGCTGCATTTGAGCTGCTCAAGCATAACACACAAACTGTCTACTCTTGCCCTAAATTTAGAAGCTCAATGAATCCTTCTTGTTATTTCATACTGCCTTTACATGATATAAGTGGAAATTTTGATTTATAACCATTGGCTTACATTTATAACCATGTTGTCAATCTGTTAAAGAGACTGACATAAAGAGATGAATGCTGCATCTTCCCAGGATGAACTTCAGCATCTAAAGACAGAGTCAGTTTTGCCCACAGACACTGAAAACCAGTGAATCCAGTCTGGCAGCTGGTCACTGCCACCACAACCCACAGGCAAACAGGTGGACACTGACATAACCAGGACCTTTCCCTTCAAGGATTTAAAACTGAAGCAAAACACTTTCAGTACAAGCAAAACTGAATGTAGTTCCAAGAAAAGCAAAGGGCAACTGGGCTGATAGCTGTCTTAGCAGTCTGGTTTAGAAGAGGTGCAGCTGCATCATAGACCAGCTAAGCTTTCACAGAGATTGCTTTGGTACATCCAAGGAGAAAGGATTGCAATCATCCATATCATAAAAACCCAAAACTCAAATTACAGAGACTTGGTTCCCCTCCAAAGCTGGATTTCCTTGCCATCCACAGGCATTCCTTTCAGTGTTGGTCATAAACATTCAAGAGTGGAGGAAAGCCTGAGTAGCTGAATCCAGTGCTATAACCTAAACAAAGGATGGCAGTAGTCCACCTGCGAGGCTTTTCATGTAGCTCTTTCCTCTCATCAAAGTGATGTCCCCTTTTTAAGAAGTTACAACTCTCATTTCTTTGTCTTGAGCCAGGTTCTTTTCATCTCAAATCCCATTTTTCCGTGAATTAGGATATCATTTATGTTTGACATTGAAGGCACTATGAACAGACATTATCTTCTGTGACACAGTGTTACATGTAAGCTCAACAAAACTAGGAAAAGTGGCATTCAACAGATGTTTTCCAGGTGAGAGCTGCTGGGGAAGGAGGTAGAAGAAGTCCCTAACAAACAGTCTCAGACTTTTCAGAGAGGAATAGAAAAAAGGTATTTTGAAAGGGATGAGAACTCCCCACTCTCCCAAATTTCTCAGGCACGTCAGCTGCATTAAATGTCAAGTAAGCTAAAACAGGACTAGAACTTGCTAGAAGAGCAAGGGCTTACCTGCTGATAGCCCTAAGCACATCATCTATCAGTGGCAAAGGACTCTCTGTCTCTACACATAGACCAGCAGGAAACTTCCCTGGCAGTCAGAGAAGCAAAACTTGGCCTGACACCAGCTCCTCAGTGCTGTTGTGAAACAGGATGTGGCTGGGGCTGTGGAGGGCACTGATGCCAGTGATGACTTCTTAGCCAGAAGAAGGGGATATCATTGAAGAACTGGGCAAATCAACAAGGCAAAAAAGCAAACAAGAAAGCCCATGGGTGGTTTCAAGGATCCTACCTGATCTGCAGGATCCTAACTGCTGTTTCAACATCATTTTTCTGTGAAGCTGAGAAGGCCTGAGGCTAAATTCAAACCCTGAAAATCCTAAAAGGGTAGCAAAAAAAAAAAAAAA
>VXBC01011974.1:369325-471908 GCA_013399945.1 Ploceus nigricollis
AAAGATGGTCTTGGCAGAGTAGTAGATGTCCAAGTTTTCAAAGTCACAGTGAGAGTTCATGAGCTTAATAAGAGAATGTATTCCCTGGACACTGAATTATGGTACCTTTATTTCTAGCATTTCTAATTACCATCTCTGTCCAGAGTTTGCAACTAAACCACAAAGCTCAAAGTAGTGGCTACATCTCAGTATATATCAGCCTTCATTTCTTGAAAACCCTTCATGTATTAGAACTGCAAGCACAAACGTTTTTATTGAAAGACAAAGCCTAGGTATCTTAACAGTGATTCTGTACATTTGACTCCTGCAAAAGTAGCAGGCCTGTGTCAGACAGTCATTTTCAACTTTTGTGTTTTGAAAAGTGCTAAAAACATAGTAGCACTAATGCTTTTCCAAGGTTTGTTAACCTTGCTGGCTAAACAGCTGCTCTCTGTCATTTTAGGGTTGAAAATGAGTTAGAATGGCCTTGGCATTGCCAGAATTTGGGAAGCTGTGCTCTAAAAGCTTGAGACCAATTTCCCTGTTAGTGAAGGATGATTGGCAAATGTCGACAGGCTGAGGACGTTTACATCATGTGATGATGAATGTCACAGACATTAAATAGGGCCGCTGCAAAATTTAATGGCTGCTTTAGTTGCCTCATTTCTTATTAGAAAAGGTCACTTATTGTCCTAGCTTACATGATTAATGTGAGCTCCTGTATCTTTATGGGGTATATTTACAATATGTGCTTTGTTTGTTCTTCTTTTCAGACTATACCAAGGTTTACTACACAATGTGAATTTAGATTTGTTGTTGAATACAGGCATTTTTCCAGAAAGCTTGTGTAAGCTATCCTGCTGGGAAGAGGCTTATGTCTGGGGCCTTAACAACACTTGTAGCCCACTTTAGTACAATTTACTCTGGTGGGATGGCTGAAATTCATGCCTACAGTGCCATTTTAAATAAACAAATTACTAAATCCATGCAGCACTTCTCTACCTGCACTCTGTGAATTTGAAACAGGATTTTTTTTTTTTCAATCACTGTTACTTTCCTGAGGTCTGGGCAGGTTAATGCCATCCATACAAAGGAAAAACATGAACAAGTCATAGTTTCCTCATTCCAAGGATTTTCACCTTATATTGATGAGCTTAGCTGCTTCCAATAAGTCTCATTGCTGGGATATTACGAAATGAAAAACAGTTTTCTTCTAACAGGAAGGGACAAGTGACTTTGAACAAGACCTGGGACAGATTGGTAGGCAAGGTCACATTTGATATAGGAATCTTAATTTGATTTAAGAACCCTCAGTCAACTACTGTAAAGTTTGTACTTAACCTGAAATATTTAGGCTCAATATCCTTTATTCAGAAGTCAGTAGCTGGACAGCCAAAATGCAGCTGTACATCAGCGAAAAATGGAAGACAGTAGTGAAACTAAAAGCCATGAGATCTTTATACTGACTACACTTGCCAATTCAACCATATTACTTAATTATTCCACAGTTGATTTACAATTCAGATAAGACCTATCATACCCACAGTCCCTCAGTCTGTTCTTATTATCAGTATTTTCCACTTTGCTTCACAGGCTTTTGCAGAGGCAAGGCACTAAACAAAGTTTAAATAGCTGAGCTAAATATCTGCCACAGAAGTCAAATTGTGCATATGAGGTATATGTAATACAGTCATAGCCATAGGATAAAATGTAATAATTTTATGACCAGCTAATGTCACTGACAGGCCATCCTTCCAAACTCCTGAATTATTAATAGGTATGCCAAACCTGTGAGGAATTCTAAAAGGTAGGCATTTATACAACAATTTCCAGGTTATTAGGAAATAAAAATAGAAATAGAGATATTGAATATATATTGTGTCTGAACCTAAAATTCTACAGCTTGGATTTGCTTCTGAGCTTTGAGCCCCAAGCTTCGTTTAGCCTCCATTTATTGCTGTAGCTACCCCTACAGCAATACCTGTCCAGCACAAGCTTTCAAACAAAAGAGATGGCTGACGGCTTTTACCCAATATTCTTCAAGGTTTCACAGATATGCCTCCCATTAAAGCAAGATCATCTTATGGTGGTACACTAAACTGCTGAATATGGATAGCAATTATTTACCACAATTTAAAGACATTAAGAACTTGTCAGAATCAAATCAATTATTGGTTAATAAGGTACACTAATAATTGCCAGTTGATGAAACTAATATGGATTTTATTTTAAACTGAGAGAGAAAAAAAGTATTCATCATCCTTGCCATTTTTATGGAGTTATTCAGAGAATGAATTATTGATTATAGGCACAGGACAAGTGAGTAGACTCTAGATATTTAGGTACTTGTCAGACTAAGAAGTATGATTACATTCAAATGCAGAATTGTGATAAAATGGGTGCAGTGGCTTACAGTTCCTTGCCAGTGGAGAACAGCTACACATGGCTTGAATTAATTGTACAGAATCAGGCAAAATAAGAAAGAATTTGGTTCCAGGTAATGCACAATTCAGGAACAAAGCGCTAAGGTCAAAACAACACCAAAAAAAAAAATTCCCCTCCCCTATCTTCCACATTTCTGGGAAGGCCCCATTCACAGCTAGTCCCCAAAGTGGCAGCTCGGTGCCAGTACAGAGATTCTTGTGTTCCCACAGCAAGTCTGCAAGGGACGGGAGAAGAAGAGCTTGGATGGTCACCTGCTCCAAAACCTTTGGCACTGCAATTGCTCCCATGAGTAGGTCAGGTGCAATTGCATAGCTGTAGGCCAGTGTACACTGATCAGGGATCAACCATTAATTTTTGTGCAAATGCCTTTCTTGGATTTTTTATTATATTTGAGGGAATTATAGTATTAGAAATAATTTGCCTTCAATTGTTTCCTTGCTATCAAAGGTCATGCTCTGCATTTTGAGCTGCATGAAGGCAATCATGATCTTTCTTTGTGAGATAACCTCTCCACTAATTCTGTTTTTCAGCTGTGCTTATTAATAGTCACACAAGGATGTGATTTAGGCAGCAGCATAATGATAAAATAAATTGTTTCATTTGGTTAATGTTATAATTTGTTGGTGCAGCTATGCATGTGTGGCTTGGGTCACCATCTTCATAGAACTGTGTAGCAAGAATAACCTTTGATGCTAAAAGCGATCCCGCTGTTGACATTTTAACTGGAACGTTTTCATGGGGCTACTGAGAATGACATACAAACTGCTCTTTGAAAGGTCATACATATGTGTCTATTGATTTAATATTTAGAGATGCTTTCAGCAATCAAGAGGTACAGGTTTCTGCAAACATCTGTTAAAAGCTCCACATGGGTTTCTTTTAGGACTGCAAGTAGAGTATTCACAAAGCTAAATTAAAACTGGGATTTAATTCTAATTATTTATTTGTCCTTTAAGAAATAATGAGCATTGGGAAGAAATTCAAGCTCATTTTTGTTTGGAAAACTGAATCTCAGTAGTCAGACTGCAGTTATATTTCCTCTTTTGGTCACTGACCCCCTGATAGAGTTAAGTGAATAATATTTTACTGTAAAGCATTTGTACCACATGTAATGTATTATATTCCAATATATTTCAGACCACTGAACTGGGATTTTTTAAAGCTGACTATACAGTTGCATATATTTGAGAATTTAAGAAGCTGTTTTTGTAGGAATTTACCATATAATGGGGAAGACTTTAAATTTTCATTTGTACAAATACCATCAAAATGAGATTGTAGATGCTTGTCATTTGTGAGTAAATAAATCCTAATCCTTGAGGGGGAAATGGGCATTGGATTACCCAGTGCAACAGCTCACTTGTCTGTCCTTTGGATAAACTGATGATTAAGGAAAAGCACTTTGCAATGCGTGATTTAACCTTGCAGATTTCATGATAATTATCTGAATGAGCCATGTATGATGAAGTAACTTAAAATACATGAATCTCTCGACTGTAAAAGGAAAAATAAATCTGTAAAAGGAGTCACAATATGTCACCCACACAAACAATTTGAGACCCTGCTGATCCTTCATAGGTTTGTTGTGGAGGAAAATGCAAAGGTCTGGAGTTATAAGAGGACTTCATTTCCACAGTGCTGGTGTTATGTTATTTAACTTTGTTGCTTGGTCCTCCAAGCATGGCCCACAGCATTGCCTAGAGTGACAACACAATGTGTAGAAAAACAAAAAGCCTCCCAATCAGCTCAAACTTCCTGCACAAAATCCCCTCCCTAAAAAAAAACCCAGGAGAAAAGCCATGCTATTTTATTTCATTAATTTTGGTGAAATAGCTGTTACAAAAGTGTACCAGGCTCTGTCCAAGCTTCTCAGAAAATGAAGAAAACATTGATCCTAATCAGGTTTATTCATGAACTGGGTTCTGGACGTACCATGTCTTAACCACATCTTCTTTGTATTCTGGTCATGCTCAAAAGCAGGTCCTGATTTGGGGGGAACCTGCAGTAGCCCAAGTACAGTGGAGCTGGGCAGCAACACAGCTGCAACCCTAAGGATCAAAATTTTTCATTGAGAACCATAAAATATACTTAAGTCACTTTTGGGATCTGTGCCCAACTTTCTTTCTGGCATTTTCTCTCCAGCTTCTGCATAACTGGAGTGTTTTTAAAGGGCCCTGTAGAAAGGATGTTGTAGGGACTGGAAAGCAAAGTCTGATAGGGGATGGAAACATGGATGAAGCCAGTGGCGTATCTGGTGGGGGCTTAGAGTGGAATGCACCCCAAGGCTGCAGTGACACTGTTTCCAGCTGCCAGTGCTCCTGCACTGGTTGTTTAGCTGTCACAGTCTTTTTCTGTGTAAGCTCTGCAGAGGCCAATATATAGAGTGTGTGACAGCAAACGTCTTTCCTGAGTCTAACCCACCCACTGGTCCCACAGCCCACTCCTATCTCTACAGCCATAGGTGCAAGCTATCATCTGTCACAGGTTCCTCATGTTCCTGAGGCAGATTTTTCATGGCTGGAGAAGAGAATTTGCATGTGGATTGGTCTTTTTAGGCATATAACCTGTAGGGTAAAATCCAGTTCAAAAACATCTTATTCCTTTTCTTTATATGCCCTTTTAGTAATTTCAAATCTGTACACCTTAACTACTTTTTATGGCTATTTTTCATACAACTTTTAATTAACAGTAACTTTTCACATTAAAATTTAATTAATTTTTCCCCCATAGTGAATCATTGGTCAACAATTCACGGCAAGTCTTATTAAAATCCGATATAATTACTCTCTGCATGTACTGAGAACATTACAAACACTTGGTTCTTATGGTCACAATGATTAAGGAATTGAATTTGCTGAATATTATTGTTAGAGCTTACACGTCCACCAAATCAAATGTATTGGTCCTTTGTGTTAGACTTGTAAAAACTCCACTTCACTCAGACAAGCTACTCAGCTAAATCCTTTCTATCAGATTGGAATTGGAAAGGACCGTGGTTTTTATAGGAAAATTTGTAAGTGCCATTCTTCTTTTTGTTCTTATTGCTTGGATTGCTGATTGCATTGTCCCTTGTCTGCCTCACTGGATTTTTCACTGGGGATTTACAACAGCTTGCCATATAAAGAAGGAAAGAACAGAATGACCCATTGATGCCTGCCAATTCTGAAGAGGTTATTTACCTGGGGCTTTCAAGTATTTCATAATTATTTGACGCTACTGATGGCTTTTGCCAAGTCCACATATTTCTGGACTCCTGCTGCAGACTGCACAAATACATTCCAGGGTTCCAATTATGCACCGGCTCAGCCCAACACGTAGCTCTTCCACTCAATTTACGATGCTAACAGGTGTTCCTTAGGATTTATTATGTGACATGCCACTCATCACATACCTGCCATCACTTCTTAGGTGTCAAAGACTCATTTTGCCTTCTTTGTCCCTCCTTACTCCATAATTGCATGTAAATCACCTCTTTTCTAGAAAACTGCAAGGTTCTTTCTGTGATGCTTCATAGAGACCACTTCACAATGACTGTACAAAGTAAACAGATAGAAAATTAATTATTTTAAATGCAGAAGACCTCTGATCTACATTTCTAAGACCTGGCCTGCATTTTCAAAGCAAAATTCCTAGTTAACAGGACTGGATTAAATGTGCAAAAGAACTTTTCTGGCATTTTGATTTCTCAAAAGCTTTTAAGACACAAAGATCCCCACACTGCAGAGTAAGGATCAGTGCCCTCACAAATCTGAAGGCAGGGTGCATTTCTCTTGCTTTCCTCATAATCAAAAGTGTTGCAGACCCTTCACATCCATGCACTGCTCTGCAGGTATTGACATTAAACCCTGTTCCCATTCCAGGTGGGCTTGACTTTGACAGTGACCTAATCTATACTGGTAAAGGTGTCCCTTTGGGTGTCAGTGTGGGTGATGAGAACATAGGAACCTGGATTTACAGAAATGTAAATATACAATCTGACTCCTTTCTCAAGCTAGTAGAGATTTTCATATCTGTTCACAATATCTCACATTGATGATAACAACATATTGTATTTCAAAGAGTAATCAGTCAGGGAAAAAGCAAACACATCCAATCGGTCAAAACAAAAGGAAAGGAGAATAAGAAGATGTTTCCTTTGCAGGACTACTCACCAATTTCGAAAAGCAACTTCAAGGTATTTAGATGCAAAGATCTACTTGCTTCTTCAAATGATTCAACTAACTGGCCCAACTACCTTGAAATTGTAGCCCTTTAGTGGATGAATCATGCCAGAATGACTGGTGAGCCCCTGTATATGTACAGCTCCCCAAGAGCCCCTTTATACGTACAGCTGCCAATGAGCTAGGTGTTCCCTTCAAAAAGAGGAAAGATAATTTCCCAGATTTTTGTCTAGCTGCCATTATCAACAGACATGATTACTAGGACAAAATTATAGTGTATATATGAAAAGATGAGAGGGGAAAACCACAAAACACGAAAAGGAGCTGCTAAATCACACTGTTATGAAGCTTTCTCCCAGCGAAGGTGCTGCAGAGGAAAATGTATGAAACAAGCTATCAGGGGAAACCGTTGCAGTGGACCTGTCTGCTTTTTTGCTGGTGTTGTTTTTCCTTCACACCTGAGCCTTGGCTATTGCTTATTAGACCATTCCTGACATAGCAACATAACCAGGAGAGGTATTTGGACAGAGGTGGAAATGCAACAGAGAAGGCCAATAGCAGTTCATGACACAAGGACAATTTTGTGTATTGATTCTCTTCAGATCAAGTAAGTAAAGCCTGTAGGGAAGACAAAGGACTGAAAAGGGGGATTATATTAAGTATCACATGAAAAATTAAGTTCCTGCTAGAGCTTTAAAATTCCTAGCTTCTTTCTCCTTCTTTTATTACCTTCCAGTATTAAATATTTCCTCTAATTCTATAAATTTACTTTCATGTTGGCAGGAATTTTTACTCACAAAAAGAAGAACAGAGAGTTTTCTAAATCACAGCTAAGATCTAGCATCTACAGTTGCTGAATAAAAGAACCAAAACTTACACTTTCTTTGATGACAGACAGAAAAGTGTGATGACAAAAGCTGTGTGAAACTTGCTGATAACAACAGGAGCAGTCTGCATGGCTGAGGCAAGGGTTTTAAAGAGCTTTTCTGTCTGTGTGAGCTCACAGCAATGTTCATTTTTAGTTGTGAAAATTACAAAGGAATAATTACACCCTTTAGCTGGGAATGAAAATGCAGAAAGGCATTGTGGGCCCACAGTAAAGTTTCTGATTGAGGAATTCTAGGCTTTCAAACTTGCAATGCTAGGTTAGACTTGCACATCATAAGCAAAACACATTCCAGCTGATTAGGTCCTCCATCATGTGCTTTATAGCACATGAATATTTGCTTCTTTAAAAATACTTCCACGGTTAGCTTTAATGCCTGTTGCATAAACTATTAATGCCAGGACTCCAAAATGGTGCCAACGCAACCACTTGTAAGCTGCAGTATTTTATGGCTAAATACTAAGTGTAAATATGAAAATGAGATTGGAACAGGCCTTGCTCAGCACTGTTTAACATTGAGTTTAGGCTCTTCCCTTTAGAGCACACACAACTTTCCACATCAGCCTTCCCTTATGTGTGTTTGGTAGGTGTTTGAGTGCATCCCTCAGCCCTGATGAAACAGGTGCTCCTGTAGTACCCTCAGAGGACCCACCTTTCATGGAGAAATAAATGACAGCAGAGGCAACTGCAGAACAAACACAAGTTGGCTACTGCATACTGTCACAGCAAGGATTAGTTCTTATGAGAACTTTATTACACTTTGTCATATTTGTGACTAGGCAGCTGTGAAAATATGTACAAATCCTACATAGATTTTCCATTTCCTGCCAGCTCACTAAAACTAAAAGCACCGTGGCTGGGGAAGCAGGGTACATGCAACATAAATGGTGAGGTAAAGCTTAGCAAGCCTGTTCATCTTCATGGCATGCTGCAGGATGGAGAAGCTCATGAGGTTTTTAGCTATCCAGCTCTCCAAGGCAGCTGGGTTGAACAGCTGGGGGAGTCCTTGTTTTAGCATTTGTGAGCTGGGGAGCTTGAGTGATTTCAGCACACAAACTCCCCAGAACATGCCCTTCTCCATCTAAAAACTTGGCAATAGCAGCTACTTCTCATTCCAGATTCCAAACACATCCCAGGACCACCTCTCCCACCTTGATTCTTGGGCTGGAAATGCTGGTTTTGTACACCTGGTCAGAGAGAGCCTTAAGCACCTGGTTTTTCTCATTTCCCATTTGCACCTTCCCCACTCTTCTCACTACTCCTCTTTTTGCCTAGTATGGCTGCAGAAGAGGATTAGCAAATAGAGACAAGCTAAACGAGTCTATTTTAAGGAAAATTTGAGCTCTTCACTGCAGTGTCATAATCTCTGTCTTTAGGGCTGAGGTAGCAGCAAACCTGAGAAGAAAAGCACAAGGAGTATTAGGCATAAGGGAGAAAATGGCCACTGCTACACTACAAAATCTCTTCACATCCTGATCTTCACAAAACTGCAATTCTCTCCCTTCATTCCCAGGCAATGGGTGTAGGAGATACCCACCTGCCCCCAAAAGTATAAGGCTTTTATTAATGCAGCTTGAAAAAATATCCAACAGCAATTCTTAGTGGTTTTGGGGGAGGGGGTGTGTGTGTGTGTTCCTCAATGAACGGAACTTTTCCAGAAGCTTATCTAAATAGGTTTTCCAATGAACTACAGACAATCATGAATCCTAGCACTTTCATTCTCCCCTAGGAATTTTATAGTAGCTTGCATGTAAAAAATGAATCAAAAATCCTTTTGAAAGCAAACATAAAGAAGAGACACCACTGTCCATGCTTCTCTGCAGAAGAACAAAAGAACTAGATGAAAGATGGTAGACATGTTGCTTAGGCAATATGGAAAAACACTCAGAGGTTATGCTTGTGAATGAAATATAAGACTCTGTGGAACAGAAAATAGAAATAGAGGTAGTAGATTTATATGGGGTGCTTGTTTTTGTGTGTTTTTCTTTTTCAGGAAATTGGTTTCATGTTCCCAGTACTGAATGTATTGATTGTCTTCATTTCCACTTTAGTTTTCTTGACTACATACCTGTAGCTCTATTGTGGTGGCATTATTTTGAATTTCCTGGTTTCAGGACAGGTGCTTGAAATCTAAACTAAATAGCCTGAGATGATTTGAACATGTCCTTAAGTAGCACTGGGCTGCTGTGTATTTGCCACTTAATGAAGTCACTGCAACAAGATATTCTGTCTTCAAGAGCAGAAAAGGCCTCACTGCATGCTGCAACAATTTAAGCTCAGCTATTCTTTTTTTTTTTAGATTTAATATCTTTCCTCATTTTTTGTTGCTCTGCTTCATCTCTTTGGTCATGGTGTCTACATTAGGAATTTCAGCTGTTTCACTCCACAGCTCTTTTCCTATTGAGCTTCATGTCCCAGTGTATCATCAATACCCATTAACAGCTGCTAGATTTGTCCCAGCTGTTTCATGGAGCTTACCCTGACACATTGTGGCAAATTGTTATTTTACAGTGCATTGTCTATTTATTTTTCCTATGTATCATAGAACTTGCCTACCTTGCTGTTGTAGGAGATCCTATCATTAGTGGTATTGCTTTACATATTATTCCCACATATGTTATAAGGTAAGAAGTGGTCAAAACAAATATGCCAGTGAAAGCTGTTCTCTGGTCAGCCTTTCTTTTTTTGCTAAAGAACTTTCTTTTTCTGGACAAGCAAAAGTCATTAAGGATGTTTTTACTCAAGTAAGAAAACAAATGAGCAAAATGTTGGATCAGAAAAAATAAACATCAGATGAAGTGAGGCTGTGGACTACAGATAAATTGCAGAATAATTGCTGTCAATAATTTGTTATTCATTTTACCATTGCCAATCTCCTGTTTTTTCATTGTATAATATTTAGATAAGAGATTACTGTTGGGAATTACAAGAAGGAAGACAGGAAGAATAACATCCAGTTATCCAGGCTCTAGATAATCTCACAGGCTGCCTTTGCAAAAAAAAACCGGTGGCATTAGACTATACTAAGATTACCGTGAATCAATCCTATGTACCTGTCTGCCCTACTGGAGGCTAAACAGTGACAGATGCAGGGCAAGGACACATCAGTCTTCCTCCAGTATTCCCCAAGTTGCAAGCAGCCCTACCCCTGAGAGTGCAAATGAGGGTTTCCAAGCTGGAAAACTGCTTAGGAGAGGGTCTGCATCCCAATCCTCCATGAGCAGGTTGTAAAACTTTGACGTAGTGAGTAGTGACACAGAAAGCTGTGTAAGCTCCCTGTGAGCACAGGGAGGAGTGGGTTTGGACAGGTCAGTCTCACAGGTGGCCATCACTAGAGACTGACAGACCAACAGACTTGCAGTCTTTTCTCAGTCTGTGACCCTTTGTGTTGTGTCATGTGCACACAAGAGAAGATCCAAAGCGCTCCAGATTCAAGCAAGTCTTTCTGACCTTCAGGGAGTACATGAACTTTAATGCAGCTCTGCCATGAAAAAATAAACAGAACCACTCTACTATCTCTTTTTTAAAAAAGCAAGGGGGCACACAAACCTCTGTGTCCTTCACATCTCTGAAGTGGTTCTGTGAATGTGGTGGGTTGAGATTATGTTCTCCAGCTGTGAGCAGGTAGAAATCCCAGTGGCGTCTCTCCCTTCACAGACGGTGGGGCTTTTGTGGTAGATGAAGCCCGTATCTAGCTGTGCCCTTCTTCCCAGAAGTGGAGGAGACAGAGGAGAGGAGGCAGGTTTCACATCACTTTCATTCAGAGATGTAGATACACACATTGAAAATTGTAACCGCAGGACCTTGGGATACGGACAAAAACTGGATTAAAACTCCTCGATTAAACCTCAGACTTCATGAAAATGCTAGTACTTGACCTCCTCTTGTGATGGATCTGTAAGTGTTAATTTGTTAATTCAGAAGGGGTAGCTGGTGACATTTACCTGATTTCCCCAGTCACTATCTACATTAACTGGACTGCAGACTCGATGGTTGGCATCAAAAGGTGGACTTGATGCTTTTAGGGGCCTTTCCAACCTTAATGACTCTGTGACTAATTCATTCAGCCACAGTAGTACTACTGTCGGTCCCTTGGGGGTGATTCCAATCCCACCTTCAGACTGGGGTCCATGTATACCCACAGAAGATAACCAGCAGGTTGAGACATAGGTTCAAAACCATTTAGGAGCAGATAAAGTTGCAAATAAGACTGTGAGAACAAAACTGGCTGAACTATATACAGGGGAGTTACTAATGGCACTGATACGGTGTTCTGTAAGGATCCATCTTGTGTCCACTACCTTTCCATGTTGTTGTTAATGAGCTGGATGATGGAAAGGATAATGATTCCTAAATCTATGGGGTACACCAACATGGAAAGAGAGAAAGGGAAGGAAGAACAAAAATTCTGACAAGTTGGAAACACAAACAAAATGAGTCCATGGTCTCAGGGACACGTAGAAGTTTCTAAACCAGGCAGAAGCACTGACTTGCATGAATACACCTGGTGAACTTCTGGACAGATAGGAGTTTTGCAGAAAAGAACCTGGGCATATATTTTGAGTGAATAATATCAGTCTGCTGTCAAAAAAAAAGCAAACAAAAAATAAAGCTTATTGCACTGTATGAACAGGACCAAAACCTGCAAGAAAATGACAATTTTCTTTTCTTTCAATTTAAGAGTTCTGATGAAACACTCTATACATTTTTAGGTAGTGTGTAAGAAAAAGGATGGAGGGTAGAAAAAAGACTGAAAGTGTATATTAATAGACCCAGCTTGCAACACAAGGGATTAGGCATAGATGTCAGGGAAAAACTTTCTAGTGGTAAATATAGCAGTGCACAGGGACAGATTTCCTGGGAAGCCTCCCAAAATAGATTGGCATCTGTCAGCTAATGTACAGTTGACTACTGTGGGTAAAAGGATAGATGGGATGATCTCTTGATTCTCTAATTTTCGAGACAATGTTTAGGCAAAAGCAAAAAATGCTACTGAGTTCAAGTGATCATGCTACGTTGCACAGCTTAAAACACAGCTAAAAAGAAATGAAGGAATTTATGTTTCATTATTTTTATTTAAAAGAGAAAATGGATAATGAGTTATACACTAGTTCTTCATAATAAGAGGATACCATTTAATTGACTCCAATAGTGCACTAAAGCTCATATCTTCCAGGAAATAAGCAACGTCCCCTCTTTGACTAACCAATATTTGCATGATAAAATATAATTATCTGTGCACATGGCTGTAACCTCACAATGAAAGACAGTCAATTTAATATGAAGAAAAATTCACTCCTTCAGAGTGCTGAAGGAATTAAAATTATTACTTCTTTTTTTTTTTTTAATAGAAGAAGGGTGTGCTTGTGCATGTGTGGGTATGTGTACATGCACACACACACACACACACGCCGTGTTTCTATGAATATACACACTAATGTCTGAATTCACATTGTATCAAAGTAATGGGTTTTTTTGTTTGGTTATTTTTTGGGGTGGGGGGAGTTTGTTTGTTTCTCTTTCCTTTAAATGATATTAAAGGACTTTGGCTTTTACATCTTCATAGTGTTTATTCATTGCTAGTGGTACTTTGAGCATGGTTGTCTCAGTACCAGCCTCTTATCCACACAGGCAGAGGAAATTTTTATAGAGAGGGTTGCAAATGGTGCTTTGCACAGTGCTACAATCTAAGCAAAACACTCATTGAGCACACACAGAGGTGGTCTTATTTTAAACCTTCTTCCTTCATCTCCAGCCAAAGAAATCCTTAGCAATTGCTATATACAGGTCAAGCTTTTATCTTCAACTAGTTATGCTATATTATTCTACTAGAAAAACACTGGGAGAATATTTGGATAACGGATTATACTTTTCAGCCTGAGGTAATTTAAAAGGTTGAAGAGATTTTTCTCAGTGTTATATCCAGTAAACAGAGTATCACCTTTCAGTACAGCCAAGAATGGAAATGTTCAGCTGAAAATGTAAACATGTTGGTAAGTTATGAATGTGAAGAAAGGAAATGATATTGTTTTGCTATGAAGGTTCAAAATAACCACTGAAATGGCTCTAAGGAAACCTCAAATCTTCCAGTCACATGCAATTCTCAACACTTCTTATTTACTTTGCTGTTAGGAATAAGAAATAGGAAACAGATATTTATATTAAACTGCTTTTCTCTTTGAGAGAGAGATTCCAAAATGCTTTAAGGGCTCATATACAGAAATCAAATACAGCTATGGAGTGAAGCCACAGTTTTAGAAGTATACAAACTGCATGTGCCAAGTTTTCTAAATGCTTAACTGAAAACTGAGGTTGCAAACCCACTAATGGCACAGATTATGCCTGGGGTGCTTGGAAGAACACTCTGTTACTGTACATGGAGCTATGGGCTCCAGGATCATGGCGGGTCAGGTTCTCAACTCAAGTCAAAGATCCCTTGATTAGAAAAATAGTCCAGCTAAGAGATGATTTAAATTTCCTCCAGTACTTCTGGAGTCTACAATTTCACACAAAACAAACCTGAGCTAGGATGTAGGTCTTTCAAACCATGTTGCTGAAACTGCCTACAGTCACTAAATGATAAAAACTTTAAAAATGGTGACAATCTAGTGCTCTTTTGGTGGATGTTTACTTCACCCTATGCTGGCGGTCATGTCCCGCACCTATCCCACTCACTGCCCAACATCTGCTCAGATGGGTTCCTCCCATGTGCTTGCACAGACCCAGGGATGTGTTGGTTGGCAGGAACTGCTGAAAAGGGTGTTGCTACCTGCTCAAAACATGTCCTTGTCCAGCCCTTTGTCAAGGTTTTAGACATATGCCGTAATCTTCTTCATCTCTCCCCTCTTTGTCTTGGCTGGTCTTGTTAAGGTTTTCAGGAACTTCACGAACACTCAGACCCACAAATACATAGTTTTCCATACCACACAATGCATTCTACATAGAGATTTTTCTGAGAGCTCTTTGCATAAAGAGCCAAAATAGTGATAAAGCACCTTGTTACTAAATATGTATGAATGGCTGCTCAGGTATGCAGGAGAGAATGGAAACTCTCACATTTGGACCTTCAGGGCTGTCAAAGTGACCTCTTAATAGACTGGCAGAGCCTATAAATATAATTCATTCATTTTATCAGCTTATTTGTTAGAGCTTGAATTTCTTCTGATGTATTTGCCTACTCCCAATTTCAAAGGTCAGTTTGGCTAGTATGAATCCTATTCATGATTCACTGAATTAACTCTGTAATGCTGCCAAGAAAACAAGCTGAAACACAGTAAAACAGCCCTAGGAATAACATTCACTCTCCACCAGGTATCCTGAGGGTTGTCTCTTATGCTGCAGGAAGGAACCACGTCTATTGCTACCAGGAGCAGAAAGAACATTCAAATTCTGGTGAGCAAGCTCTCTTTAAGCTTGAATGGCTGCTGTTGTTCATCCATTAAGTGTAGATCTTACTCATACTGTCCCTTCATGGTTACTGAGTTTTGATTGCTTTGGCTGGGTGTAACAGAAAGACTGTGGTTGTTATCAACAAACACTGTCAATCAGCTTATTTGTTGACTTTGGTGCAGAAATTCACTAGCTTGGCTTCCTACTCTGTACACAGCTCTGGAGTGCACTTCCCCGTAAAACAAATGTGTTCCTCCATAATCTTCCTTTTTGTTGCCAAATCTCATAGATTCTGAAACAGTATCCTGCTATATGGTGATAGAAGGCAGCACACAGGCACCACATTTCATCCACAGTATTTTGTTTCTCCATTTTCAGTTTGCAACTGGCTATTTCCAAATGATGGATCTATCAGTGTTTACCTTGAAATTAAAAGCTATAACTGCCTGGAATTTCACTACTAGATATGAAAGCTCTATAGCAAACCTACTGCCTTTGGATATGAAGTTTAATAAGATTAGTGCTATTGCTCTGTACCAATAGGGATTAACTTAAATTCCACCACATTTCTAGATACAGAAATGTTTGTCTATTAATTGCCTGTATAATATTATGTATTGAAGACATTTACTGCAGCCTCGCAGTAAGGTAGGTAAATACTATTTTGCCCTCTTCAATGCAGTTACAAAGGAGTGTTTCATTAGCCTACTATGGACAGCCTGCCTACACCCCATGGCTCTCTGCCTCTGCCCCTTAGTTGTCTGCCTGTGCCCCACAGCTGCCTGCCTGCCTGCTGGGCACCCCACAGCCCTGTGTAAGTGATAGGCACCAAAGAGGTGGGGGTCTGATGCTGAGTGTCTTCTCAGGTCTCACCCTAATCACAGCAGTTCCTGCTTGGGATTGCTTGCTCTATTTAATAATTTATATTTTCCCTTACCATTGCAAGGAAATGCTGCAGATTGCTGCAGAACTTCAGTTTCCTAAGCGTCTCCCCCTTTTCCAGGCACTCTGCATGCCTGGCTGCCTGCAGATACCTTCCTTATGAGTGTGAAGTGCCAGAAAAATGTTCCTCTGAGAGGTTTTTTGTTCCTAATGGCCTTCTCAGACAGGCCACAGTGGAATTAGGAATCAGTGTGGTGATTTAATTGGACAGCTTGCTTTATTTTCTACACACTGGAGATTTTTCCCTCCATCTGCTTTCATGGGAATAAAAACTACAGTCCTTAAATGGAGGAATTGGACTGAAATTAGTGTATTTTACTAGCAGGAGAGACGAGTAGAAATGAAAAAAACCCCATATTCTGAAGAAAAATTATTTCCAGATGATTCTCAGTGAATCAAAGCTGTTAACTTGTTTTTCTCTTTCTTACTTTGGTACAGGTCAGGAATGTCTCTTCTTCAGCCGCATTGCAAACAGTGTCATCTAAGTCTGGGTATGAAATACCCTCACCTGACTTTGAAGAAGCTTTTGAACTCTTTCACTCTATCAGTGTTACTCCTTCAGGCTCCCTTTCCACATTTGCAGTGCCCCAATGCCTCATGGTTTGCCGGCAATTTGCAGGGCTAATATTGAGCAATCACTTCAGCAATAAGAAAGTATATAATTATGCCAGATCTTTTCCCAGCTATGTCTAATGACAGGTTAGTCTGCCTTTCAATACTCAAAGTGCATTTTAACAACAAGCTGTGTCAGGACTAAGGGCAGAAATCGGCTTAAT
The DNA here is from genome assembly GCA_013399945.1 of Ploceus nigricollis. NCBI lineage: Eukaryota > Metazoa > Chordata > Aves > Passeriformes > Ploceidae > Ploceus > Ploceus nigricollis. The sequence continues at coordinate 385,903 of VXBC01011974.1, forward strand.
TGAATGCTTTATATGAAGGTAAGGGCTAATGTTACTTTGACAAAGTTAAGATAGCATCAAATCAGAGATGCTATCTTCATGGTGAGCTACTCAGATCTATTAATATCCTGTTTTATAAAAATTAACTTTTTCCATAGGAAAATATCTGCTGTTACACTACTTCTATTTTATTCTCCAGTCAGGAGAAAAACATGCCCCTGGAGTGATCGAAAACATTTCCAGTTTGAACCACATTACTTAGCAGACATTGATTTTATTAGTCACATGGTGTTGTTCCTATTACCCAGATGAGTGCATATTCAAGCTCCTTGAGCAACAGTGCTTACCTTGGCAAGATATAGTATTTGGTTTCCAAGGGCACTTTAAAATAAATTGCTAAAATTGTTTTTCTACAAAAATGGAGGACAAAATCCTTTTCACTTGAATGTTCATAGAAAGAGAAAACAAAAGGAGTAGAGGCACATACTGCTGCTTTCAAATCACTCTGTTGAGTAAACAGAAAATATTTTTACTGCCTCCAATGAACGGTTTTAAATATCTTCCCTTTCTCAGTTAGGGGAGAAAGAAAACATTCCAAACTGGGATGAAATAGAGGCCTCGATAACTGGCAATGAGGGTCTCCACTTATGAGGGGTCAGTCACCATTCTAACTAGTCACCATTGAGTCTCAGACACCATTTTAACTCTACAAAACAGAACTGCTGCAGGAAGACCTGAGTCGACACTGTCACAACACAGCTGGTGGCAGAGATTTGTGTTACTGATTTGAATTGATAAGTCAAACCCTGAAAATTTAAATCCCTGGTCCTTGTTCTAGTGTAGGGTTACTTCTTATCCAAGGATATGTGCCTTGCTCTTTCTGGAAACTCCTTCTTATTCCCTTGAAAAATTTTAGTGTTGAAGAATCAAAAATTCCCAGCAAAAATGAGTTTTGTCAGAGAGGTGCTATTTTAAAGGGAGAAGATGGTGAGCTGTGTGAACATCATCTCCTCACAGCTGGACTGAAGTTTACCTGTGGATTTTGACATCCAATCCTGAATGGATGTAAGCGTGGCAGGGCTTGTTCCTTCTCAGAAGAAGATGAGCAGCATTTCAAAATTGTATTGCATACAGATGGCTCACTATATCCGAATGGTTCTTTACCTTAGAGACTACATAAACTCAGCCTCTAAGAGTCACACTTTTCATTCATCCCAAGGCAAAGGATCACTCCTGTTATGCATTAGGAGTGAGTCCCCAACACAGCAACCACACTAGAAATATTTTCTTGTTTAACTGAATATTTCTAGGCTTTACTAATTTATAGATGAAACCTCTTCTGATGCAAAGCTTTATATGCATAACAGGCACCATTAATAAAGTGTTCCGTGACATTTGGCAAATCAGGAAACTTCTGGCTACATTAATCAATGGGAAGCAATCACTTCAAAAAGTCTGCATTTCTGACGAAATGCATGCATGTTGAAATTAATGTAAATGGATGATAACAAAATCTTTTCACACATTACTGACAAGTAATGGTAGAAATCATTATCCTAATGGTTTATGAACTTTTTACACTAGAGTGATGTACAGTGGAAATATAATGACTTTCTATTCTGCACTTGACATAGTAAATTAATGGAAATTATTAATGCAGAGGATTTAATTTCTGTGTATGTTTTCTGTTAACTACAGAGAGAATCTAAGTGATGTTCTGTCCCTCAGCATTCTTAACCTCAAGTCTTCATCTGCACTAGTAGAACAGGCTCTTTAGTTATAATGGACTACAACCAGCACAATCTCTCCAATCTGAATTCAGTTAAATCTGTCATACCAATAGAGCAGTTCCCTCATAGGCAAGAAAGTAAATCAGTTAAAAATCTTTCCCTGTCTGCACCTGTGCCATTGACAATACATACCTCTTTAATTTATTTATATTTCATTTATTTATAATTGTAATGTGATTGGTATTTCCAGCATATAGGACTAACTTCTGTATTTGGATCCAACTTCAGTTATAAATTGACGTCAGTATTTCTCCATCTCCAGCTCCACGTGCTCTCATTAACTTCATGCTGTGGCTGAAGTTATCATCACTGATATTTCAGGTAAGCACTGCTGTGCTCTCGGGAACAACCAATGGTGCCCTCATGGACGGTGGAATCGCTGCAGCACATCAAACCTGTCACTCTGCAATGCTCGGAGCTGCAACAGCCTTAAGTTCTGTATTTTGCTGGAATTGCTCGAGGTGAAGCATGCTATATCACCATGACTTTCACATCCCGTACTTGAGTTGGTTCTGCTAGTAAAATCCCAACAGGACAGTTACAACCTTGATATCCTTGCCCTATCCCTTAGGCCTTTCTGCTGCTACCACCACAAACTACTTAATACAGGATTCACCTGTAGCTAGAAATGCCACTAGAGACACATTCAAAACTTGTGTAGGACCTTTATCTCATATATCTGTGTCCACATTTTTGGGAAAGGGAGCTCTTATACCACCAGAGTTAAAGCAGAGTAAACAAATAAGGTTCTAGAATCTGTAAAACAAAAGATTTGGAGCCAACTGCCTGAAAGAAAGAAAAAGAAGGGTGTTGAATTTTGTGCCACTGTCCTAATGTAACTTGAGAGTAAGAAGAATACAACCAGCTTTCCATCAAATAAAAGGAAAAAAAAGGAAGAAAAACAAAGAAAAATGATAAAAGAAAAAAGAAAAAAAAAAGGAAAGAAAAAAAGGCCAAAAGGAGAAAGAAAAACAAAAAGAAAGAAAAAGGAAAAGGAAGTAAAGTGGAAAAATCAAAACAAAAAAAGAAAAAAATGAAAAAGAAAAAAAGTGCAACTTGCCATAAGTTCAGAAAAATGTAGTGATGTTTGCAAAATCTGTAATAATTACAGCTCTTCAGTTAGATTGAACTATTACTATTGTATAAGCAGGTGCACCCCGGCGTGATGAGATGTGAAGGATGTCCAAGGATATCAGAAGGCTTTTGAGGTGCTGAATATACTTTATTAAATCTATATTAAAATACATTAATAATAATTGAAGAGAGGCTATACTATACACTTACTTCTAACTTACCTATCTTAGACTAACTAAACTTAGTCTTGTGACCTTCTCAGTGTCCAGACACAGCTGGACTTGAGTGGTCCTTGCAGGTAAACAATCTCTATTTCACATTCCACAGGGAAGAACAGAGATAAGGATCACCCTTCCCTCTGCAGCTCTTTATGAAAAGTTTGTGGCCTGTTCTCCCCTTAGAGGGGAGCGAGGCAACATATTACCATAAAGAAGAAAAAGTTTGACACTCAGAATCTCTCTTCTGAAGACCTTCCCCACCACCATGTCCTCCCAAGCAGGTAATCAGCTTGACAGGTCGAGGAAGCTCTTGCACATCTCGTGATGATGACGTGCTCTCAGTAGCCCATGCATGCCGAGCCAGGAGCAGACAGAGGAGATGTCACCCCCAGGGATGGTGGTAGAAATAGCCATTTGCGTGTAGGGTTTTGTCCTTATCGGCAGGAGAAGGCCTTTGAGGAGTAAAGCCTAGGTTACACAAAAGCATAAAAGCAGAACTCCTTTTTTCTTGTCTGCAGGCACTCCATTATAAAAGTTAGGGCCTGCTGCTCACAGAGGTTTCTGTGTAAATGAAGGTCTGCCCTCGCACCACTGCGGCAGAAGAAAGGAGTCTCAAAGCAGAAGTTGGCACACGCTGGTGTTACAGTTCCTCACAAAGGCCATGTGGAAGCAAAAGACATGTGCAAGGCCCTGGTTCCTGCCATGCATGGCCCCCCTCACACACACGGGGTGCTGGGCTTTGCCCTGGGCAGCCGTGGCCACATTCCCATTGGGAAGGCACACAGCAGTGCCAGTCGTGTGATGATGGCACAGCCAGGGTAGCAAATGTGTGATGAATTGCGTGGCTCTCGTGTGACAGCAGCCAGCCTACCCCCAGCACAGTGCACTTCCTGTGCTCAGCTCTGCCTGTGCACCCCCAGGACACTGCAGACTGCTATTGCAAACAAGTAAATACAGACACAGAACTTTCTTTTGTAAGCTTCTGTCTCTTCCCTCATTTCAGTGCTTTCCTACCCACCAACAGTTGATGTCTTGCTGTGTATTTCTCAAAAGCCAGGAAAGAGTAAATTTAGATTCTCTCAGGGATAGACTTAGAATGAGAACATGCACAGTACTTCAGGGGAAAGAAGAAAAAATCTTTTCTGGCTCACATAAACTTGGACTTTTTAGTTAAATACAAATTCTCTGCAGTTATTATTGTCTGGTTTTTCAGCTGACTCAGCTACTGTCTATGAACACAGCTGTTACCAAAGGATGCTCAGTCTCCAGAACAGTCAATTTAAAAAGAAATGTTTGATTCCTGCAAAACCATGATCAGAAACAGCAGCACTTATCAGAATCTAAGGAAGGACGCAGTGAATTACTGCTGAAAGACTTCACAGGCAGTAAGCTACCAAGTTCTGCTTCATTCACTGAAAGAAGGAAACCTAATGCATATCATACAATTTGAAGAACAGGACAATAGGCAAGTGCTCCTCAGCTAATACTTAGCAAACTCCAAAGTGTCTCTTCAGGGTACAAATCAAAAGGTAGAGGGCATCCATTAATCTACATGAATTAGAGACACAGGGGAGAGGAATCCCCTTGGCTCTTGCTTTCCACTTGTGCCAGAGCTGTTTGATGGTTGTGACACTAGGATAGAACAAGCAGGAGGGAACTAAAAAATCCATCCATAACCTTTGAAAATGAGCTCAGGAGTCTTTGAGTGAGTGGGTATTGTTCAGCTCACGCCAAAGGATGAGGTGCACCTGCAAGGAAAAATTAACTATCCCTCTCTTCTCTATGACTGCATGTCACCAGGATCTTTTTGAAGATCATTTGAGACATGAATCTGACTTCTCAGGTGCAATTTTTTTCCTTCTTTAGTTGTAAAACAATATTGGACAGCTCAGCAATGTGATCGATATATTTCAGATGTTTCCTGAAGTTGAATCACCTGACCTATGTAGGAGGGCAGTATATAATGATGCTGTTTTGCTTTACAGCTCAGAAGGACAGGCAAGGATGATACAATGTCTTTGGGAATCTCGACATGATTGATATGTACCCATATTCCCAAGTGTAATAGTACAAAATAAAACCACAGGGAAGCAAACTCTGATCAGGGTGTACCATAAGCCCAGTAGCAGAGCTGGCTGCATCATTGCCTTGCCAATGCAGGAAAGACTGGCTAACACACTAGTGGGCACATTGCTACTTAGCTAACATAAATGAACCCTGCAAAGCTGACATTAAATAAAAGAAAAAAACCCCACAACTAAACAGTCTGTCAAAGTACTCTCAAGAGAAGAGGAATACCGAGGCAATGTCAGCCTGGTTGCCATCAGGCATGGCTTGATGTTTGTGTAGAATGACATTGTGAAATGCTCCTGAGAAATCTCCCTTTGGCATGGGGGAGAGTTTTCACGTTTACCCTAGAACTACTTACTGAGCTATTTGCACTCATTGCCACAAGAGTTTCTGTCAAGAGGACAGCTGGGAGCTCTGGCAGGAAAATGTTTCTTAGGGTGCCATTCACTAAGAAATATATGATACAAGCAATCCAACTTTTCTGGGTTGTTTTAACTGTATTGCAAACATTACCCAGCTTGAAAACACAGAGATGCTCTGGATGAAAAAAGGAATGTTAATGAGACCACAGAGGAGCCAAAACCAGTGAGTGTCAGGAGAAACATGGACTCCTTTTGCCCTGCATGGCAAGGATAAGTAAGCACTTCAAGGAGTTTTCTCTCTTCTGCAGTTCCATATTGCAACAAAAAGGGAGATAGAAATATTTTGGTGCTGTTGAGGAGGAAAAAATATTTTGGTGAGGATGAGGAGGAAAGAGGTAGGTGGGTTGGTTGGTTGCTTGCTGCTTAAAAAGAACACAATAACTTTTCAAATAAAAATCTTGGAAACAAGATGAAAGGTACATTTCCAGAAACATCAGCTTCTTACAGACAAATTATCTAAAGTGGTTTACATATATTTTAATGCTCATAAAGTAGAACAACATTATTAATAATAAGTAGTCAAGGTAACTATTGAATGGTGCTTGACAAGATGAACTGATCAACCCTATCACACTGTTGAAAAGATACCTGTGCCTTGATTTCCTAGACTTGTAGGTAGCTCTTTTTTCAGAAATGGATGCTTCTAATACCATATATTTAAAGAATCATAGCCTAGCTGATGAGCTACTTAAATGTTTCTGCTCCACTAGGTCATGCTGGATTGTTACTTGTCTGCACAAAGTTCCATTCTCCAAGTGGTGAAACTTCCCATGCCTTTGGATGCAGAGTTGGGCTTTCGGATCAAATTGCCTGTTTTCTGCAAAATTATTTTGCAGAAGGTGGGGGAACGTGGCTGGGCACGTTAGATAAAACCTTGCATTTTCATGCTCTCTCTTCTTCACTCTTCTTTTTCTTTAAGCAATGAAATCATCTACAAAGTATGCTTTCTGTTAATTAAGACAAGGATTTTGGCCTTGCTGCCCTCCTTGCTTCATTTACATGATCTATTGAAAGTTGCCCTGCTGACACTAATCACATACTGCCTTGTTGACAATCTGATTTCTGCTCAAGTAATGCATTTAAATTGTAAAAACCGTAGGTCTCAGTTGTCTAGCACAAAATTTAACTCTACCTGCAAGTTATCCACTGACCAGAGTGCTTCTTCAACACAAGGCATTAGTTAACTTCTTACTTTTTGCCCTAGTGTAGAGGCATCAGGTGATTGCTATTTTGAAGCACTCATCGAAAACTCTGGCTGCACAAATCACATGCCCACTGCACATGCAGTCTGGATTTTAAAAGGTAAAAGCAATGGGGTATATTTGCAGCTCTATAATGGTGGGAATTAAAAGCATAAATCCTCTCAGGGTGTACAGGAGGTTTGTACCTTAGTTGCTGTTAAGTGTGTGAAAAATTTGGACTAATCAGGCCATCACCAAGAGGCACAGTTTGCAGGGGGTCCACTCAGTATAAAACATATTAAGACTTTTCAGGTTCATTCTCTCTTCTAGGAGTTTTAGACTTTTTGCCTTACTTTGACCCTATCAAGCTATTTAAAGGATGTTAAGTGCTTTGTTCCCTGCAATTCGCAGTCCATAGCTCTCATCCTCTCTTTTATCTTGGAAGAAAAGGACAAGAAAAAAGGAAAAAGGTGTGGAAAAAAGCCTCTCCGTCCTCGTTACAATCATATGGCCAATGCTAATGCTTTTTACAGAAGTGTCTCACCTGGGATGTTTTACTCATTCCCCTTCGACTGATTGTTATTAAAGGTCTTTGGAGATACTTTTGTTTCATCCTTCTGTTCTAGTTTAGCAAGGGTGATGACATACCAACTGAAATGTCTGGAGGCTTGTTAGCAAAAACCCTGTCACTGGGAGGGATCAAAGTGTTTTTGTGCTGAGTCCCTGGGGCACTGATCCTGGCAATACAGATGGACTCAGATGCAGCCTCCACATGGTTTAACATGACAAGCAGCTGGATCCTCAAGCCAACAGACAGAAAGTTGTTTTCTCAGGATGAATAGTGTTTCTCAAAACCAAGGGGTGAAATGAGCACCACTGCCAGAAAACCTTAATTTATTTTGGGATATAAGGGGAAAAATATTACTTCTTTCATCTTACTGAGAAGAAACTGATTCTTGTCTCTGCAAAAACCACAGAATGAGGATCTGAGCAAACTCATCAGTGCACATCAAATTTTTTTAACAGCAGGGAAGTTGAGAACAATTCATTTTCATGAGGCCAGCCTTCTGTGTTAATAAGTAATGGTTTTAAGTTGAAATAAGACCACATTGGCTGTCAAATGTATATATATGTAATCTTTGCAGTCTAGCTGGAAGATGATCTACAAACACAAGCTGGCTGTACATTCATAATCAAATAATTGACTGGCTGACAACTGAGACCAGTTTTGGCTTGATGCCCCTGACTAGACAGGAAATGGCATTTCCTGCATCTTGATAAAGCAGATGTCACTTGGTCCCTCCAGCAAAATACATGGCACCAGGGGCATCTTTACTAAAGGTTTCTTCCAATATATGCAGTAGCAGTCAGTTAAAAAATAGCCTCCTGCAGTTTTATTAGGCACTAGCTCTTAACAGGTTAAACATTTAGAGGAAAAATTATACAACAGATATATCTTCATAGCTGGCTACATCTGTTGCCCTGCTTATTTCCCAAACTGGTGCTCCTGCTCTCATTTAGGTTGTGTCCCTCCCTGCAGACACACTCCCCCCTGCACAGAAACACAGCACTTTCTCAGGAAAGCTGGGATATGGCAAAGGCTCACGAGTTCAGGGGGACTCTTAAGCACAGCTTGGTAGTTCTGAGCTAGTTGTTTTGCTGTCTGTCTTGGTTTCCATTAATTTACGCTACAAGGTTTCATTCTCTTTGTGGTTTGCTGGTACAGAAATAGTAACTGTAACTGCAGTTAGTAAATAGTATATGATTGATGTTTTCCAGTTTGAATATGTGCCTTTCTTTGGCAGTTTACTCCACAGATGTGGATTAAGCTTAAATCCCTAGGTGACCTCACATGCTGTTTATTTTGTTGCCCAGCACTTCAGAAAGTCTTGTGGAAGGTAGTCAGCTTCTCTGGGGATAGCCAGAAATGTGGAGGAAGCAATGTGCAATATGTGCAAGCACAAGTCTCTTCCTTTCCTACCATTACTTTTCAGTTGGTTTAATTCCCTGGACCAGCTCACCTCAAAATCACACAAATAGTATCAAAGAAGAAAGAGAGAAGATGAAGAAGGGACAGGGGGTCAACTGCAATCCCAGATGGCAGCTGCCTCTGTGAATGTGAGATTGGGATCCCAGCAGACCTCTATTTATAGTCTTTCCCAGAGGGGAGGGGCGGTAGTTTCGTTCTTGCCTTCTGGAAGAAATAAGAGCATTGCCATCTTGCCAGAGATCAGTGCTGCCAGTCCGTTTTGCCAAGAAGCATTTGGGACTGCAGAGTAAATGCTCCCTTGGTGAAATATGAAGAATTTGCATTATCAGATTACTCCACCAATCTAATGCACGTTCTGTTCCTGACAGCAGCCAGCACAGATTCTTCAGAGACTGAAGTCCTTATAATAAACAATTTTACAGCCAATAGAATTGTGAAAACCTGTATGCAGACAAATCCCTGCAGTTTTCACATTCAGTTTGCACAAGTTAAAACTGAGAGTTGACCATCGGATTTGGCCTAGAAGAAAATGTCGAGTCCCTGTTACCCTCAGAGCTTATGAAACTAACAAACAGTGAAAACACAGAAGCAGTCCTAGAGTTATCTGCACAGTAAAAAAGCACTGCCCTTAAAGGACACAGCCTTTAGTTTATATTTACAGGAAAGACGGGTACATGTTCCTGTGACTCCTTTTTTATTTCCCATTCCAAGTGCTGATGTCTGAAAGCATCTCTCCAGGATGAGTGCTGCAGGATTCCAGATGTAAAACATAACCCCAGTGTGATCCATCAGGCTGGTTATGGCACTTGGTATGCTGCAAGGATAGCTGAGCTGAACTTAAGGAAGCAAAAATCAATTCATAAACAACGTTTAGGTTTGAAAACTGTCCAAATGTTTACCACTTGGGTGAAGATAATTGTACTTGCATGCATTTCTGAAATCTATGGCCAGGCTGAAAACAGGTATCATTCAATAACTCATCTCTCAACAGTAGCTGTAAATATACTGGTTGATCTATAAAGGTGGCTTGGATTAATTTTTTGTGTTCTTTCCTCCACTAGTTCTTCATTGCCTCCTTTTTCTTGTCCTCTCCCAATCCCCTGGAATTAGTTTTAATTTGCACAATCCCTGTAGTACAAGCACACCATAAGCTTATACTGCAGCCTCTTAGCATCCCACATGAGGAGTAGAAAAGGCTCAAAATTGTTATAAGCATTAACACTTGCAAGCAACAGCAAACACTACCAGGACTGCTTTGGAAGTTGGAGGCAAGATTTAAGGGGCTTTTCATTCTGGATCCATGGGAATGATAGAGTTTTCTAGGCATGTCATTGGACTAGACAATTATTTAGGCATAGTCTGTAATCAAGGGCTATATATAGCTCACTTCTGCCAGGCCTGAAACAACATTAAACACTCAGAATATTTAACAAAGATGTGATTCCTTAGTCAATGAGGTTGATCCAAGTCAGCTGTGCCCCAGCCCAGCATCACATCCAGCAGCTCTGCCCCCAGCAGTGATCTTGCCCACTCCCTTGCTCCAGAATTGATACCCATACTGCTGCATGAAGAGCTTGCTTGTTTGGGGAGATGAAACTAATTGTATAAAATGAACGAAAAAAGCTTTAAAAGTATTCAGTTAGTTCAGATCTCATGCCATGACCTTACAAGCAGCAGCAAAAAAAGGAAGGGAGGGAATAAACAATTGGGGTCAGAAGAGATGGCAGAATCAGAGCAGCTTTATTTTGGACTGTCTTATGCTACATAACATTACATTCTTGCTCTTTTTGGGGCCTACTCTTACACTGCTTTTGGAGGACAGAGAGACTTCAACATACATCAGAGTCCCCACACTTCACCATGATCTCCTCATGTCTCCAAATGTAAACAAATGTGCACCTTGAAGGAAGGGTCTGACTCGGACTCTAAAACCAGGCTTCTGATAACATTGAGAAGAATGTAGGGTTTTGTGCTGGTTTGTGCCCCCAGTCTTTGAGGAGAGGTGTATTGGGAGATACAGAAGGGCAACTGCACTGGTTTTGCCTGTGCACCCCTAATCCTGCAGCTCCCCTTACTTGCATTTACCTATCAAACTGGGGATACTTCATTAATGTAAAAAATTATTTATAAATTCTCTTCAATACTGATTCTGACCCATCCATTAGAGTAAATTTCATCCCATGATCTGTAGAGACCTGGTGGTTTATATCACTTAATGATAGTCCACAAAACAAATGTGGCTCTAGGTCTTAAGTCATCATAAACTTGTCCTGCCACCAGGCAATTACTAGGGCAGCAGATCTGCCTGCCCACTTGGGCTTTTCATTTCCACCCCCATGTAATTTTATCTTTTGATGGGATGCAAGAAAGGAGGTAATGCAGAGGCAGGACCAGAAAGCCGAGCATGGCACAGCTTCATCTGGCTGTGGCACTAGTCTTACACTGCTTGAAAGAAAACATAAAATAATAGACTGAGAAACTGGGGATATTGCTGTAGGCTAAAATTTGCCAAGGATCTCCTGCTCCTCTAAAACATTTTCTGTGTGTTCACAGAATAGAGGAGGCTGTAACACCATGGCATTACAATATCCTGTGTGTATCAGGACTGCTTCAAAGAGGAGAACAACTGCCATCTGACACAATGCAATCAGACCTCTGGCTTCTTCTCCATGCCTTTGGGATTTAAAGTCTTTCTCTTTTTTTAACCTTCAGTTCTCCTGCAAACCTAATCTATCTCTTATTCTACACAAGCATGTAAAGGTTAAACTTGAGTTACACAAAGTTCATAGCAAGGCAAGCATCTATTATTGCTTCTAAGCACCAAAAGTCAACTTGTTTCTATACTATCCTCATGTTAACATTTCACCCTTGTCTAACACAAAAAAGGGTACTGCAAGAGAGCACAAAGCACATGGTGGAAGCTGTATGCTGAAGTCAGTGTATACTCTGCTTGCCTCTTGAACAGTATGTTGAGGTATAGGCAAAATGTTTCATCTTCATGTATTAACCTGATTTACAGTGGTACAACTGGTACAATGTGAGAAAAAATTATTTGGGAGAGGAGGAGAAATATAGGGATGCAGTCCTGAACTGCTTCTGTCTAACCTGCAAGCTGATGAACATAGATTGTGCAGTGCTGGACTACTGCTTGCAGACTGCCCAAACCCTGGATTAAACAATCATGCACTGAACTGCTGACTCCACTACATTCCTGTGCAGCCCAGTACCACAGATCCTCTTGTCACTTCTGTTCAATAATAAAAGCCCTTTCTGCTTTGTATTGTGCTACATGCAAAACCAACAACAGTGAAAGAACACTGTGGGTGCAAAGTCAACTGTTTAAAGCTAGGAAATGGCAGGTTTAAGATTTTCTAGTCCCCTTCCACTTACAACACAGCCTTTCATTATAAGGCTACATACTCTTTTTTCTGATGAAACCCTGTGCCTCACTCAGTGCAATAGATGGTGCCAATGCACAGCTGTGCAGTGTATTGTTTCATTCCTTCACCTACCATCTAGTTCCAGCCTCTGCTTAACTGTACAGTAACCAAATCCCTTCCCTCTGCATAAAATAATTTATCTCTTCATGGACTCTCCTGTGGTGCTTCTCAATATGCCACTTGAATGCTTCAGAAGCAGAAGTTAATTTATCTCTAAATTAGAGAAGAGTTTATATTCCCTCCATTTTAAAGACGGGAAGCTGATGAAGTGAGGCTGCACTTACAAAGCACAGCAACCCACCAAAATGTACCCTTGCACCCCATTTCCTCTACTCATCCATTCACACCCCCCAGCATGTGCACGCCCCTCTCTCGGGGTGTGCAGGCAGGTGTGGGTGTCTGCCCCCAGAAAGGGGGGTGTGAGAAGACAGTCAGGCACCTCCACTTCACCCCTCTGATGCGGGGCTGCCACACAGCACATGCAGCCACCACTGCCATGCACCCCTGGCTTATACATTAGCCAGTGAAATGAACTGGAAAAGCCATCAGCTGTTTCTCAGGAATCAAGCAAACAGGCTCCAGATTTTCAGATCTTTACTTCAGCACTTCAGTCAAATTTTACTTCAGTCAAATTCAACCACTCTTGATCTTATTTACAACCATAGCTCATCATTTTGGTGTGGAGTTGTAAAAGCTCCAAGATCTCCAGTCAGGGAATTAAGGAGCACAGTCCAAGCCTGTCTGCTGCTATATTTAGTCCTGCATTTTTTCCAAATGGAGGAGTGTCTGCATACAAAATACAGGATCTTTAGAGTGGATCAGACACTTCTCAGTGACTTGAAGCCTACAACACAGCCATTAAGAACAATAGGTCCATTATTCCTACAATGGAGAAGGAGCTTGTGCAGAAGAGCCATGCAGCCATGTCACAGCAAGACGTAAATCCCTTCAAGCAGCTCCCTGGCCTCAGCAGAACAGGTTATTTGTGTCTGGAGCCAGAACAACTATCACCAGCACCTCAGCTCACAGCAAACATGTCTCAGTAATGACTTGTCCATTTGGTAACTAAATCAGCAGCAAAAACCACACACTTCCTCTGGAGGAGGAGTCATAGATGTTTCCTTGCCTCTGAGACACAGAACTATGGATCTCCTCCCAGGCAAGGATGCCCTTCCCATGTGTCCTGACAGCCATGCACACTTCTTCTTTGCCCTCCAGGGCTCACCCCTTTTAATGCTATCCTATCCAACCAAGCCTGAGCCTGAGTCTTCTCCATGCTGTCTATTTTCCAAGAAGAGCATAAATAAAAAGCATCTGGTTAGCTCAGCATTTGTTCCATTCATAGCAGAATTTTTTCACACATTTCCCAGGCCTTTCATTAGTATGCCTGTTTCACAATGATTATTTCATTCACCCCAAGGACGTGGAAGACCCTTCTTCCCTTTCAGATCTTTGATTATCTTTTATTCTTTTTTTGTTTTGTCTGCCTGCATCTTCTCCCTGAAACTGCTGACCGGCTGCTTTATCGCATTAGTTTTTCTAGACCCAGTATTCTTCCGGCGACAGTCTTTTTTGTTCTACTCTCACATCTCAGAACAGTCTCTCACAGCCTTACTGACTGCTTTCTCTCCTCTGAATTTTTCATGTTCAGTGAAATTGTTTTCAACAACACTGTAATTATTGTTGCATTTATAATCTAACCTGCTTTCACCTTCCAACACAGCAGTCTGGGCGCAGTTTTTTCTGGCCACAGGGATTCACTCCCGGAGTAGCTGAGTTTATTGGAACATTTTGCTTCATCCATCACATTGCTTCCTTGCAACAGTCAGAGACAGACTTTAGGGAGAATGCCTTGCACTGAACAACAGTCACCTTTCATTTTCAAGCCAATTCAAGAGATTTCAGGGACTCTTGTACAGCCAGGAGGCATTGCTACACTTAAAGCAATCACCTCTTAAGCAGCACTGGATTAAAACAGCTTGTGCTTGTTATACCCATAGTCCTTTCCACTCTCAATCAAAAGGAAAAAAGTACTTTTCTAAGATCTGCTCCTTTTCCTGAGAGCTTGTTGGGCGATTATGCCAGAGCAAGGATTCACTAATAATCTTTCTTTGGCATCATTTACCGCACAACTTAGCGGGTTCCTACCCCAACAATGTGTGTGATCTGACAGCTCTTTCCTTTCTCCTGTTTCTCCCCCATCTCTAATGAGCTTTGTCCTCTCAGTCCTTGCAATCTAATATCAAGATTTCCATTCATTTCCATTTCCTCGTTTCCAGGTTTCTTTGCTTGGTTGCGAACATCAAAGGGGTAAAGGGGCATCTGCCAACTCCCTCTCCATGGAAGTGGTGCTCCACAGGTCATTCTGTCTAGGACTTGATGAATCTGTCATTTAGTGTTGTTTTTCCTTTTAACTTCCTGTACTTCTAGCACATATGTTGGGGCATATTTTTATATGTGTCAATTTTGAATTTGTTTTCTTTTCCAAATGAAAAAAACCCACCTCATGTACTGCTTAGAGACTCCCCCCTGCACCACATCACGCAATAAATCACAAAATAACAAAACATGCAGCTATTCAGCTTCCCAAAATAAGCCAGAAACCCCAATGAGGAACTTACCTTCCCTTTTGCTCGCAGTTTTTTTTCACCCCATAAATGAGACTTTTCCCTCCCAGTGCCCAGCTGCTCCCAGGACAGCTGCAGCAGCGCATGGCAGGACCTGTGGTGCATTTCTGGGCGTGTGGTTTGCCATGCAGCCGGCAGCTGGGAATGCAGCTTAGTGCAGGTGGGACAACAGGGCCCTGCTTGCCTGCAGGCAAAGGAAGAGGAGGACTAAGTGTTGCTGATAAGGGCATAAGAGGAGAGGAGAAGAGGGAGAGAAAGCAACCTCTGTATGGAGGAAAAGGGAGGAAGGGTTGAAGAGCAAGAAGCAGTTTTGGAAGGAAATAAAAAAATAAAGAACATTCTGAATTTCTAGAGGGTGTCATTCCCATCTCTCTCCACTTATCACCTATCACAGCAACTAATAATTTCATCATATCTCTCAGAAGGGGGAAAGAATATAAAACTAGGAAAGAAACAGCTTGAATCCTGAGAAAAATTTCTGCTTATAACCCGGCAGTTCTCTCACATTGCTGCTGCCTGACACTAGTGCTTTCAGAGAGTAATAACCTTCCCCACATCTGTTTATGTGGAAACTGTCTAATCCAGTCAATTCATCGCAAGGAACAGGCTCTGGCACCCCCACCCACTCCAGCATGAGCCTTTCTTTTGCCTTCCTCATTCACATGGCAGCAGAAGGATCTCAAAGTATTCACTTAGTCCTCAGTTCTCTGCCCAGGTCTCAAAAGCCATATTTCACTGTATCAAATACTAAACATGGGATGACATTTAATTTTCAGCTCAGGTTTTATACCATTCCAGAGTAGTGATCTACAGATCTAATGCCCTGATGTGTGCTCTGTATCTTTTCAGCTTATAACTACACATTTAGAGAAATATCATTGCCTCACCATTCAGCTATTTTAAATTAATTAAAAGGAGACTCAATTTTCACATCCAATCCCAAATCTCTTTGCAAATTTTCAACCTCTGCTTTCTTTAGACACTTTTTTGCCCCCTTTCTCACAGATATCACCTTTCTTGGACTATAAGACATGCAAGATAACAAATTAAAACTGATTGTGTGGGAAGGAGCTGTGTGAGTGGTCATTCTCACATATACCTAGGGCAGGCTGACCTCCCTTTTGACTCATTCTCACAGTATTGTTTGGAGCTCACCTCTCTGCATCTGGTACTTTTTATGCCTTCAGAGTCCAAATAGAAACCAAACCTTAATTTAGGTTAAAAAATGTAACCCCATTCCAGGGCTGCAGTTCAGTTGTAGCTTCAAGTCTCTCTGTGATTATGTCCTCCCCTCCTCCCTCAGAAACTAAACCCTAATCCTAACTTTTCTGGAACTGGACTCCCAAACTCTATCAATTTACAGAGATGTCTGATGAACTTGCAACAGTCCCCCCTTGCCTTTTTGGTTTTTTTTTTTTCTTCTCCTGAGCGGCTGCACTAATGGTTTGAGCCCTTACAAACACCAGAGCAGCTGTACTTGGGTCACATCAAAGGTCCAGCAAGTCCAATACCTCATCTTTAACAGGAGGCAATAGCAGATGCTCATTATAAGCTGCTATCAGTTTACATTAATATGCCAGGCTGCACAAATCACAGCTGAAGCCTCTGACTCATCATCTATCTTGGATTTAGCTGCCCTTGTTACAACCCTCACTCCTGCTTTTGGGGGTGGATGTGGTGGGGAGGAGGTAATCAGTTTAGCTGCAGCTATATGAAAGGAAAAGTGAACCAAAGCCTTTAGACTTTTCCCAGTGGTTTAAATGTGACCTCTTTCTTTTCAGTCAGAAATTGAGCTGAGGCTCCAAATTGCTATAGCTATCTGCCTAGCTTCCTTCTCCTGCCCCTGACCCCCAAAATGAAAGTATTTCTTCTAAAGATTTATATATGGTAAACTCACCTGAAAAAAGAAAAAGTGTTTGAATGTGTAAAATAAACAACGGAATTAAAAAACAGGGTTGTTTTACCTTTGCTGGTGTGAGCATGCAAATACTACTTGCAGTAATGAAAGCTGGAAAATTTTTAGATCAGGGTGGTATTTAAATTGGAAGATGTCCTTCTTTAGAATACAGTTTTGCACATTTGACAGGGTGTTAAATCCCATAGAAATCCTCATGGATTGTCACCACTGGGAAAGGCTGTGAATGTACAGCTTTTTGTTGAAATGGTCATTGTCATTTGGAAATGTAGCTAGAGAGAAAAAGTTTAGATCAGTGTTGTCTGATAAATTAGATCACCTGGTAAATTTTCTTTGTTTAATGGGCTTGAATGTGCTTAAATAATTTACAAATTGTGCTGTTGCTTCATGAAGCATTGGCAAGTACTGAGTCACTGAAGTAACAGGATTTACTTCTTCCATAAGGAGGGATATGTAGGAAGAGAAAATGCACAAAGTCTGTAATATTGGTATGGTGTTAGAACAGCTTGACTACTAGCAGATGGCAGGACAGGTTAATATTTTGAATTTGAACTCATTAACTTTATGAACAAACTGTATAATTTTAGCACTAGGCCTGAAATCATCACTGCTTTACCACCCTTCCCTGGACTTTGGAAGACCATAGGGAAACAATCTTAGCCAAATTTTGAGTGCAGTACTAGATGGAAAAAATGAGCTTTAGGCTGAAGGGATGTTTTCATAGAAAGTACTCCTCCTCTTGCAATTTTTTTGTCATTGTCAAAATAACTAAATGCTTGGATAGCACCAGAGCTCTCTCAATTTATCTCTGAAAACTCTTCCTTATAGAAAGACCTATACTTTTCCTTCCGTGGAACCTAGTTTTCTAGCCAAGGACACTAGTAAATCAATATTTTTTACTGCTTTTGCATGTGTGTAAATAGCTATGCAAAGTGAAGAAAGGGGCTGTGGGATTTCCATGTACTCAGGGTTTTTTTCAAATCCATTATGCTCCATAGTTGCAGCAGGTTTTTTTTCTCTTTAGTCCTTATGCCTTCTTTTTGCTACACAGTAAACATTAAAAAAGTCCCAAAACTTGTAGGCAAAATTCATAACAACAGCAGGTTGGAACAACTGCCAGCTTTCAGAAACCATTGTTTAATTGAAAAGTTATAAAGTAAAAGCAAGTACATGAATTGTAGAAATTGTCTGCATGAAACATTTATTGTGAAAAACTCCATTTCATAAAGATAGATGGAAGGACATCTTTTATGCAGAAATAAAACAATTTATCTACCTGCAAAGCTGACATCTTGTAAGCGTGCCTCTGAAGAACAAACTGGAGCACAGAGCTGCAGAAAAATGCAAGTTCTACTTGCCAAAGCATTCCTGCATCCACATGAGCGACCTCGGGAGGGAACCAAAGGTGGCACTGAGATGAAATGAATTAACCTGCCTCCTCCCATGGGAAGAAGTGTAAATAAAAATCAAAGGGATCTTTATCCCACTGACAATATGGTATGCAAGGTCACATGGCCTAATATTTTAAGAGGATTAAAGCTAAATCTCTGCAAACTTTGAAATGGCCCAACCGACCCTGTAAGCCTTTCAATTTAAATGGGTGCACAGCATGACTCCTACGATCAGTTAGAATCTGGTAGGATGAGATGTAGTGAAGTGGATTCTGAAACAATTCAATCCTGCAGTGATATGTTTTACACATTATCTGTTAATTTGGAGCTATGCAGGAGGTGGAAACAAAGCAGATCACCAAAAATAAAACCCATTATGAGGAAAGTTTGTGTGAAAAGGAAAAAATCATTCAAATTTATTATTCACCAAATTAGGAACATAATTTCTGTAGTTCTGCTTTATTTCTAAGAATTGCAAACACCAGAGTCTAACTGGAGCACACAAACCATTTAAACCACACTTCTATCACCCTTAAAAGCCATAGTTCTCTGAAAACATGAGCAGCATAGAGCAGAAAGCCCTACTGTAGACAGGGAAGAGCAGACTTTCACCAAAACATCTCTGTTTGAACCTCAGATGTCATCACATGCAAGGTGCACGTGGAGTAAATCTATTCACCAGATGGGGAAAATTGCTAATTGTCCAGCAGAATGTAGCCACCAGCTGGCAGGCAGCTACTGACATGCAAACAAGAAGCAATCCCAATAACCACACATAAAAATAGCATAACAACATGCATTCAACCTGAACCATCAATTCTTGCGAGGGGCACAGCTGACAGAAAAAAAAAAAAAAGAAAAAAAGCATCTGCTCTGAAAGCAGCATGTGAATTTATGTGCTCGTGTTTAACTTATGTTTTGGGAACATTGCAAAATGTTTCCACCTTAAAAGCAGTGGTAGTAAAGCAGCTGGGAGATACATTCCCTCTAATGCTGCTGGCTGCCCTTTGGAGCTCAGACTTGAACTCTCACATATGGAAAGATGTGAACATTTGCTTTCCAGAGTACTGTCCCAGACAAGTAGTTTTGAAACAATTGTGCCAACATGGTACCTGCAATTGCCTAGGAAGTGAAACGGCTGCTGTAGAAAGTCTGGGAAGATTCAACAATTTTGGCATGAGTGCAGAACCCTTTTAGATCCTAAGAAAATCACTCTTTTCTGAAAAAAAATTAGAACAATTTAAATTATTTATGGAAAAGAGGTTGCTGATGAATTCTGATTAGCTCTGTACCTTTTATCCTTCCATGTGGAAATGCTGATGTGGAGACGCAGCATTTCCTTTTCTTTGCCACAGTCAATGCTTTTTTTGCAGCTCTTTCTTGTCCACTTGCTTCCAGTTTTCCTGTGGCTTCTATTAAACAAATTCATGAGCTAGCCAAGAGACCCTTGGGTGAAATGGGAAACTACAAGAGAGACAGCATATTTTCAGGAAAAACTGTAAGGAGTATTTAACCAATCAAGCTTTTAACTCAGGCTCACTCAGGAGGCAATGTTCAGAATGCATGGACTGAGACTCTCCCAGTGACCCTTAAGACAACAACAAGCAGCTTTCAAAGTATTTTTTTCTTTTCCATGTTATTCAGTGCCAATGTGTTCCCAGAGGCTTCCTCAGTAAAATACGACAGAGGCAGCAGGACCAAGAAACTGCAGTGTGGGCTGAGCGTTCTCCAGTTCCAGTTCACTAGCTCAGAACTGCCCCGTACACCTCTGTGTCCCTGAGAGGTCAAAACAGAAGGGTTGTGGGGGGGGGGGGGTTAAAGAAAACAACAACAACAAAAATACTCAAGAAAACAGCATTTGTAAAAGGCACATTCAAGCAAGCAACATTCTACATAATAACCCAGTTTTAAGCACCTATCTGAAGATCTTAATTAGCCCATTCTGCTGTTAATTTCACATATCCCCTCTTTGCCTTCAGTATCTTTATAGAATAATTTTCAAGCAACTGCATCTATGTTTAAATCCATATCCATCTAGGCAGGATATGATTATGATTATTTGTGATTAGTCCTCCAAGCATTCCCTCTTGATCAGTGTAAGAAGACTGAGAAATTAACCCGCTGCACTCCTGTCCCTAAGTAACCTCCTGCTCCCCACTAAAATAATAAATGCTCTTTTCCCAACAAACTTTTTATGGGTTATTTTTTCTTTTCTGATACACTGCTGTTAGTTTTACAGAAGAATCTCAACTATGTTTTCACTTGAAAGAAGATTACAATCTTTTTATTCATAGATATTTTTGGGACAAAATGTCAGTTTGCAATTTGGGGCCAGCAGGTTCATCTGTTACTGTCCCAGGTAAGGAGCCCAGGGACTGTCCCTGACAGTGTTAGCTGTCTGAAGTGACAGCTGCCAATGCCCTCGAGACTTGAACGGGTGTGGGAACAGGGACACTGGGATGCCACTCTGGGTCACCCAGCCATCCCCCCTTGGGATCAGAAGAGCACACCATGCCCCAGCCTGGAACTCACAGCCACAGCTTTGGCCCCTGTGATATGGTCAGAAGAACAGGTTTATCCCATTGGAGCAGGGCTGGCCACCAAGTATCCCCCAGACAGCTCACAGTGTCTGTGCACCTTATTATCTATCCCCTGTCCTGCCTTTCTGCCATCCTCACAACTCCCCTTGCCTACTGCAGCCTCTTCCCAAAAAAACAGCAGCCTTTTTCTTTTCCCATGGCTGCCAGTTTTGTTACATCTACACCCAAATAAAGTATTACTGATGCAAGGTAATACTGATTACCTAGGCACTGGTGACCTTGCAGGATTGTGAGCAGGAAGGTCCCAGCACTCCTCAGCTCGGTTATCTGCGAAAGCTGACCATTCCTCATGTATATCCTCCTTAGCCACCCGCAAAACCCATCCATCCATCCATCCATCCATCCATCCATCCATCCATCCATCCATCCATCCATCCATCCCTCTTGGTGCTACCTCTAACTTCTGCCAGCTCCTCACATGGTTATTTGTTACATCTAGCAATTTCCCATGTCATGTCCTGTTCTTTTCCACTGAACATCCCACTTATTTGGATTAATGGCAGGGCAGGAACCAGCCAGATGTGCAATTGCCTGCAGCCTTAGAAACCAGGTGAGGAGACCCAGCATCTCTGTTATTTTTTCTCTTCCAAAGCTAATTGGTTTTTGTGCCCAAATGATACTTGTGTCCAGTGTTTTCTGACCAATCCTTCACCAAAGACTACAGCGCAGGCCAGTGCCATTGGCAGTCCATTTTCAAACTTTACTATTTTCCTATACCTGGTGCTTGAGTTTTTTCTGGGCTCTGGTTCATTGTTCCTTTTTTTTGGGCCATAACTGAGGCAATACACTGCACACTTTCGAAGAGTAACTTTCTGCCCACAAGCCTAAAGCAATGAGCTTGTGTGTAACAAGACCTATGAAAATGGGAGGCCCTTCAAATCTTGAACATAATCTGCCTGTGGAGTGGTCTGGCTGAAGTTTAGCTGTTCAGTGAGATGGGTATAAAATGAAGCTTCATGTTACTGGTAAACTGATGGAACAGATACTGAAACTTCAATCCCTGTTTTTCCCAGCCTTCTTGAAAACTCTTCCCTTGCATCAGCTCTGGCTGTTCATCCGACCCCACGGCAGAACGTTGCAAGAAGGGAGAATATAGCAGGAAGCTCTTCATCAGCATAGACAGCAGCTCACTAATGCAAGTTTAGATTAGGCTGGAGGCTCCATTCATTTTTTACTCAAATCAGAGTTTTGAGTCTTCAAAGTAAATGCAATCTGGAAGACTCAGGCTTCTTGTACCCATGCTAACAGCCATGTGCAAAGCCAACTGTCCCAGATGTGGACATTGTTTCCTATCTTATTTCTGCTTTTTCATCGGCAAGGAAAAACGATCCATCTCTCTAAAAAAAATTGATTTGTCAGATATCTCTGGATAGTTACCTCAAAAATTAACACACTGAGAAGGGAAAGAACAGTCACTTTTGACAAGTCCTGAGATATATATTTAGCCTAGATCTGTATCTTTGTTGGACAGCACAAAGAAAGAATAGCGTCTGAAAGAAGCCAATATATTTTCAGTATTGAAGAGGAAGAATACTTTGTACTAAATTTGTCATATTGATTTTGCTGCCATTCATAAACATTTGAAGCCTTTGCCTCTGCCACGAATGTTCAGACAGTACCTTTATAGAGCAGAAATAATTTTCTTTTATAAATTTACATGCTATCAACATAATACCACTTAAAAAATGGAAGGGGATAAAAATAAAGGCTGCTAAATTAGCTTCTCTGGGGTTAGAAGTGCATTATGGGTAGCAATTAGAAAATACTTGCTCTAACCATCAAGCAAGTGAGCAGATTTAACACATCACAGAAATTAATGAGTCTCCATGTAAAAGATGATAGCACTCTTTCCTCAAAACTATCACCTTGCTTGCAGCACAGCAAATGCAATTTAATTTCTTGAGGCAATAGAGATGGTTTTCACCGAAATGTTGAGAAAGATGAATGTAGATGCCATGGCCTTTGACACAAGGAATGCAGTAGCCTCCCTGGACAAGAGGGTCCTAAGCTGCATTCCTGCAGGTTGCATATGCAATGTTTCCTGCAAGATACCTGTTTGCTGAAACACTTGATCCTTTCATGCTGTTGTTCTCCCTCCCCATCTTCCTGGTGGAATTCCTAGGTAAGATTTTCCTTTACAAAGAGAAAGAGAAAGAGAAAGAGAAAGAGAGAAAAACTTATATGAGAACTAGCAAAAGGAAAAAGACCAGAAAGCTGAAAAGTAAGACAAAGCACAGGCTGGCCTTGTGCAATCAAGATTCCCATGCTGGTTTATTTCTAGCCAATATCAAAACTCCCCAGGCCAGATTCATATGCTAGAGATGGTCCATGTGAAATAAACAGCCCGTCTCCGTACTGAGAAACTGCCACAGGCCTAGAAAACAATCAGCCACAAGGGAGGGAAAAAAATGAT
The DNA here is from genome assembly GCA_013399945.1 of Ploceus nigricollis. Lineage (NCBI taxonomy): Eukaryota > Metazoa > Chordata > Aves > Passeriformes > Ploceidae > Ploceus > Ploceus nigricollis. Next base: position 409,013 of record VXBC01011974.1, read on the forward strand.
GAGGAGAGTGTAAGGATCATAACACGAATAGAAACAGTGAAACAAGACAAAGTAGAGGAGTCTGGAGCATCCTCAACTCCTCACGAGAAACCTGTAGGGAGAAGACTAGCAGCTTCCAAGGGAACAACTTCTCTTTGAATGCTCTGCAGGGGCTGGGACTTCAGGTAGATCCCTGGCACAAAGCAACTGCATTTCAAGCTGCTGTGCCCTAATTAGGCAGCTGGCCATCTTCCTTACAGTAAGTAAAGGAGTGGCAAAAAGGACTGATAGAGAGAAAATAAAGACAGATATTAAACAACTGTAAGACTTTGATTTGCTGTACTGCAAAAGGCACAAGTTTTTCTTTTTTACTTCCTTTTTTTTCCTTTTTTACAATTGTCCATGGAATAAGAGAATTTCATCATAATTGTATTTAGGTGTTGACTGAGTAGTTAAAAAGTTAGGTGTTTGCCTTAAAAGTGATTAGTGGAGAACAGATGAGAACCGAAATATTTAAATATATTTATGAATTAAGATTCATTAAAAGAAATTCCTTCATTGTTGTTTCATTCCATTATGTCTAATGTCACTGTAGTTCTGTCTCAAGAGGACATGTTTCAAGGGTTTTTTCCCCCACAGGTACTCACTTTCTGTCCCAATATGGTTTTTTCTCCTCAGTCACTCCAAGACTTTTCTCTCTACCCCTTAAATATCATGCTCCAACTGATTGGTTTCACCCTTCCTGAGCAGTGGGTCCCTCAGCTGATGCTGTGTTCACACCTTTCCCCATCTCCTGCAGCCGGCACAGCTATGCCCTGCCACCCCAATCACTCAAACACTTCACATGCACAGCGGTCGCCTTCCTACAGAGCGACACCCAACTGGATCATGTGGAACCGTGAAATCCAGGAATTACACATGGTATTCTGCAAGTGAGTGATTAGAAGAGGACTGCATGTTCATCCAAAACAGGACTGATCGAAGCAGTGTACCATTCAAACAAAGACAGGTGATGGCAGAGATATGTGCACTATGCGTATTGTCATGGGGATTGGAGGCCCTGCTTGTTAGAAGTCCTACTACTCAATTTAAGGAACAGTTGAGCAGCTTTCTTCATCTCTGACAGAGTCTGCTGCTTGTCTGCCAGCTGTCATATTGTCCCTATCTGAGGGAGCTTTTATACTTGGAGATCATAAAATATACTTCCGATGAGCTCTCTTTGCCTTCCTAACGAGATAGATTACACTATGCTGGAGATATTTTCAGACATGTTCTCAAGGAAAAAATAAATCCAATACTCCAGAGGGAAGCTTCACCTTAAAAGTGAAGCAGCATAAATGCTGCATATCTTTTCCCCAAAACCATATATTGTGGTTCTGCAGCAGAGTTCATTGTGGTATGTCTTTACCAGTTGTTTTTGCTTCCATGATTATGAATGACATATGTGTGTTCAGCTTAAGAGAAGAAAAAGTGTCAGGCCTTTCTCTCAGTCTGTAGTACATAAATGCTTTATGTGGAACATGTACTTTCAGTGGAGTAGAAAAGGTTTGTGGGTCTTCAGTATAGAGGAATCTCATCACCAAAATACACAACCCACATGTCTTAGACAAGCACTGTGTGTGATTTTACTAAAAAAACCCCAAAAACATTGAAGGCATGCTGTTCTACTCAGTAGCTTCAGTGGGGCAACTACACCTGTTTTTAACACCTCCACAACTGGATGATTACTCAAGGTGGGGAAAAAGTATATTACAACATAAACAAGGGCAAATATTACCTGTTTGAAAACCTATACAAACAATAGCACCCACCTCAGCTACATCTCACATAAGAGGAAAACTCATCCAAAAGTTGGTCCAGGCTTGTAGGGTGCTCCATGCAGACAGCAAGATTGACATACAAAGCTATTGAGGTCTACAGAGGAAGAGGCCACATCAGATCATGCATTTAGACATTCTTCCAAGCAACTCCAAAGGAAAAGCCCAAGTACTGCTGCACAAACTCATCATCAGGCAAGTCATGAAGACCACAATGAGACACCAAAAGAGAGTAAGAGTGTCTTTTGAAGTCTCTTCCAAGAGCATGAACCCTCTCCAAGTCAGGTTGAACATAGAAATTAAGGAATTACCAAGAAAATGACTGTGTTACAATTATTTATGTCCATACTGAGAAGAAAAGCAGTGTCAGTACTATCTGTATTATTAAATCATTGCCTAAAGCATATCTATTGTAGTCTTATCATAAGGATGCAGCAAGTTCCTTTCCCAGTCTTGTGCCTTGTTCTCTGTGTAAAGAGTCACATTTTCCAAGAAATCTTCTTTCATTCTTCAACAAGAGAGGCAGAATACTACTCCCAAAACAGCCTGTTTGTTGAGGTCATCTTGTAGGAGGCAAGCATTTGAGATGACTAACTCTTCAAAAATGTACTTCTGCCAGGCATCTGATCTCTTGGGTGAATGCTATCAAAGCTATGCAACTCTGTTAAATGGAGGCAGGATTCAAATCTTCAATGCTTTTTAGAAAGGTTTGCCAAAGTCCCTGTGTTTTACACATAACACAACACTTTGGATAAACGTGAAAAGCAGGTACATCAGGGAAGCTGGCCACAAAACTTCCACATTTTTGGCTTGTGATGAGGTTTAGGTGGGAGACAGCTGCTAAAGTGGAGTGGTTAGTACAGCAGAAGGTCTGGGAGTTTCATCACTGAAGATGCATGAGTTCTCAAATTCCAGGGCAGGGAGCCTTCCAACAAAAAGCCCAGAGTGCCTTCCAACCACAGAAATACACCAGCAAACAGCTGCAATAAAAATTATTTGTCTGGACAATCAGGGAACTGTCTCCTAAGGCTATGATGTTAAATTTGGATGCAGCAGTGGAGAATTTTGCACAAGAAAACAAAATTGACTGCAGTTTTTCAGATGCAGAATAAGACAGGCTTTAGGCATGACTTTTTTTCCTAGTCTTAGGAAGAGAAGTCCTTTTGTGGGCTTGGATTGCTGTAATTTAGTTTTCTGGTCCTGTATAAAACATTCCTTCACCTCTTCCAGTACCTTAGAAAGGATCCACATGAATGATTACCTTGCATATGGTCAGCCAAGCCCATCTGGTTGGATGGTGCAGGCAGCTGGGTCTTCACCTTCTAAAAAGAAGCAGTAGACTTTTAATAGCTGACAGCCCATTTATTGGCACTTGCTTCTTTGCACTGCTGTACTATTTTGTACTTTTAAGGTTTTTTTGTGGACCTAAATGAAAAGGAAACTGCTGGAATTCCCACTCCTATGTGCTGGAAATGGGCAATGTTCAGCAAACCAGTTCCACAGGAAAAGCTGGGAGAGGATCCATAGTCCTGCCAGATCGTAGTTGAAGGTCCTGATTTGATTTTTGTACACTTGATGGGTTGAGCTGAAGTTATCTGAAAAAGTGGCCTGTGACACAGGCCAGTCTTAGAAATATTGACCAACAGCCATGGTCTGGGCTTAATAAATGTTTAGATGACCTTCAAGGCTTTTGATAATCTTTTGATAAGTTCAAGGTTTTTTTAATCCTTACATGCTAAGACTGGGAGTAAGACATTTCATGGCTTCAAATATTATGTTGTCACACCAGTTAATGGCTCTCATCACAGGGTAGAAAGTGGAGGGTAGTTTATTTAAATCCCCTGTGGACCTTAGCTCCTTCAGTGCCTACACTGTTTCATCACTTGCTCTTGAAAATCTTGTAGGAAACTGAAGGACTCCATGGAGAACCAAAACAAATTGTGCAATGAGTGAAACAGGGAAGGTGGAGGGAAAATATCAGATAAGATACATTCCCACTGGATTTTTGACCAAGAGTGAAGTAGGTTGTTACAGCCTATCATGACTAAAATTTCTTCCTTTTGCCCCAGCTGCCACTTTTTAACTTCTTTTTTTTTATCTCGTAGTAATTGACATTCATGCTTGGGTTTTACTTAGTTTTCTGTTAGCATTTCCAAAGGCTTTACCACACGAAGGAGTAAATCCTGTTGGAGAAAGCCCCATACAGTGGATGGTGCTGGTACTCTCTGTGAACCACCAGTCTGTAGGTACAAGAGGGTCACCTGTATAAGGGAAGTTAATAATGGATGTGTGTAATCATCATAAATCATAGAGTGATTTGGGTTGAAAGAGCCCTTAACGATCATGTAGATCCAACTTGCCTCCATGGGCAGAAACATCTTCCACTATATCAGGTTGCTCAGTATGTAATGTACATAATATATATATAAATACAAACATATGCATGATCCATACATGTATTTGATTAAATCCCCTGTCCACATAAAAAGCGACAACCAGCCTGACACACTCTTTCCTTCGAGATAACCTGGCCTCCACATATACAGAGAGGTCACGCATGAGGCAAACAGGAGCCAGAGCTGGCTCCAAGAGGCAGTCAAGAATCAGCCATTGTGTCGTTTTTTCTTCAAATCAAGTTTTAGAAGACTGTTCATAATCAGTTTATTCACATAAGTGTCTGTTTCCTCACTCAGATTCCAGTCATCTGCGGTACAATTAAATGCATGAAATAAGAGAGCTTTCCCTCGACAATACTAAATTACTCGCTTCTGAAAAGGAAAGTTGTTTTGAAGAAATTCACAATAAAGGCAAAGTTGTTGATCTACACAGGCAGAAAGACATACCATGCCAAGTTTCATTTATGTATGTTTTTGTTTTTTCAGTGTTTTGTCAAGCACCCTGCAGCACAGTTCAGTGATAGCGGGTAGTGTTTGAAAGAGTGGGTAAAGGATGTCAAACTGAGTACAAGAATGAATGCATTGGCCTTGACTATGGAAGGTCTGGTTGATTTAAAAGCTAATTCAATGATACAAGCCTTCACTCAGCTGGTTTATTCAAAGTATGCAAGCAGACTTTTTTCTCTACTTCTTTTTTTTCCTCGTTGTCTTTTCAATGTGTGTTGCAGGCCTTAGGCATCTGTTCACAGGCTTTCTTTTTCTTACTGTGGAGAAAAATCTTCTCACCTGTCTGAAAGATGGAGTTAGGACACCATACCACTCTCATTAGTTGTGAAAGAATTTTCTTGCCTCCTTTTGGTTCTGGGCATGCCTTTTTTTGTGTCACTCATGCCTCCTAAACCTCCCCCAGCTATATCACCTCAGGACACTCACAGCCTAGTACAGCAAGTTGTGAGATGCTCAGCATTTTCCTCTGATCACTGCCGGTCCTCTGTGAGCCAGCTGCTGTGCCATGAGGAGGATGGGGTGGGCAGGAGGTGGGGATGGGAACTCTGGCTGCTTGGAAATTAAGCCACCCAGCTCCTCTTTGATCTTGTTTCTAGCCCACTGGCTGGCAGAATGACAGTCTGGGGGTCACTTGGGGGTCTAGATCTCCAGCTGGGCTTGTCATGACACCTAGCTGAGAGCTGGGGCTGTCTCATCCTGTTATAATTGGATCAGTCTTCTGGCTTGTCTGGACAATGGAGGAGTTTTGTAACATTTGTGTGTATATCCAATACTGTATGGACTTGTCTTGTAAGGACTTGTTTTGTCACAACTGAAGTGACACAGTCATGTAAAAAAAAAAAACCCAGAAAAAGAATAAATCTATCAACCTGCAGGATAAAAATGGCCTTCTTGAATCAATCCTAATTTGACATTACTGTAATTATGGATTATTTACCAAGATCCAGACTTCTACTCATAGCATAGAAATTGTGAAGGTGCCTGGCACTAGTAAATTAGATAACAAAGAGAGTGATTTGTCATTATTACAGATCATTAGTTCTTTTCATGTTTAAACTTGCCCCTTCCAAAGACAGACTTCTTTTGGGTATCTGGAAGATACAAAATGCTTCATTTAAGACCCAGCTGGTCTGTTGGTCATTGCACTGCATTGATTCTGCCCTGGCCCAGAAAATAGCATTAAAAGCTACATAAAGTGTGAGCTAAGAAAGCAAGGCACAAGTGGACAAATAAGTCTTTGCCAATAGAGAGATTGTAAGGTCAGGAGCTTTATCAGCAGCCAAAATGTGAAAAGTACAGTTTTTTCACCTGTTCCTTGGACTGACACATCCTCTGTTCTGCTGCTCTTTAAGAAGAGACATCTCTTAATGGGGGATACATGAAACTCCTAGAGGTTTGACAAAACTATCTGAACTGGACCACTTGGAAATGATGGCATCCTAAAATCCTTTTCCTTGAAGGTAGGAAAGTGTTACCGTGCTGCCCTCTAATGCTCACAGCCTTGCATTCATTCGTGAATGGAGAGGTTTGAGGTTAGTGTTGCTTAATAAGCAAACCACTGTTTTTGTGTCTGCTCTCATCTCATAAAATTGGAAAAACAGGGCTTTATGCTAAATTCTGTGTCGCTTTTTCTATGCAAGAACACTTGTTATGCAGTGAAATCATGAATTATGGAGTGCTTTGGGGCGCTAATCCAATTTGTGGATATTTCATTTAGAGTGTGCCACCAGTGAATTGTCCCACTGTGATGTATTGATAGGCCCCAGGCTCATAGTGTCACTGAGAGCTAAAATAAGGCAACTCAACACAACCGGAAAAAATAGGGGAACCGTCCTTTCACAAAATCATGATAGACATGTCAGGTTCCTGTGTCTTTAAATTTTAGAGCATCTAGAAATATGCTCTGTCATCTATTATATCTTGTAGACCCATTCCACAGGATCATTTAATCTTTTTCAGGAGCTTCCCCACACTAAGTTTCTTATTGTTCTCCCTCTGCATCACCTAAAACCCTATCGAAACTTAAAACTGCGATCCTAATCCAAGATTGAACGCCTGAGCTTTGTGCTTTCATACCTCCTGTTTGCACTTAAATAGGTGCCAGCAGATCCCCCACTTCTTCCTTGTAAAGAGATGCAGAAAAGGGGGAAGCAGAAGTGGTCAGGAGCTCCAATTTAAGGTTCAATTGTAATCAGGGCCCTTTTAACTTCAAAACTTGACCTTGAAGTCTGAGAGCCATAGCAGCAGCCACACCAGGATGGAGGCAGGAGGAGGAAGAGGAGGGAGGGTAGGGAAGCAAGCAGAGACACATCTCCACAGAAACCCAGGGAGGGTCAGGATCTAAACTAGCTTATCAAGCTGCATAAATATTAATAGTACTGTTTAAGACTATATTCTGCTCCATCTGCAGAGTTTCACTCTAAGAGGTGTCTCTAATAGGTCATGATGTCTCCAAGCATCTTTTATTAATAATTAAAACTCTATATCTTGAATTACCAACTGGTTCGTGGAAGATAATGCTGTGTTGGCAGTGTCAGGCAGGGGAGAGCCTAGTGCATAATGCCAAGGTGAAGGGGTTAGGTATGCAGCCTTTTGCCTTTCTCTTCATTATTTACATTTCATTGCTTCCTAAAAGCCATGTGTGCCCTTCTTGTGCTAGGCTCCTTTTCCACACCTCTTTTGCCCATCTGCAAAATGACAATGCTTTCATTTGTCAGGATCTTCGAGGCCTGCCAGTGAAAAATGTTATAGACGAGCTGTCCTGGAAAAGAACTTCTATGCCCAAGAGCTTGTTTGTTACAATATACTAATGGCATAGTTAAATGCCAGCACCAACAAATTTTGCTTAGTCTGTGGCCTTAGACTGTCACAGGCAAGTTCTCTCCCTTCAGGTTCTGGAAAAAGAAAACTCGCATTAAGTAAAGAAAAATATAAATTTAAGAATTCCTGTCTGCCAAGGAGGAACAGGAGAAAATGCAGCACAGTGATTCAGCAGAGCATCAGCAAGGAGTGCTGAAAGGCACTAGCAAGACTCAAGTGGTGATGGTGGAGGAGTGTCAGAGCCATGGACTAGCAGGTGGAAAGGTGGAAGGATGAAATACAAGCTCATCATATGGCTTGTAGCACACAGGAAAGTGTGACCAGCAACCACCCCCCTTCAGGGATCTCAGCCACAGGAAATGAGAGCAGAGTAGTAACAAAGGGAGACAATGCAAGCAATCCAGATACAAAATATTTTAACTGTGAGCTTGTGTTTCTTGTTCCATTGGAGGTGAATTTGCATCTGGCAACAGGCATTAAAGGGTGTACAAAGGCAGGTCTGTGGCTCCTGCTCTGCCATGACAATAAAGTGCAGGGAATGAAGTAGAAACAGACAGCATTGAGGCCACACAATGCAAAAGGGACTCTGCAAGAAGAATGTCTAAGGAAATAAAGATCCAAGCATTATGGTTGATATGGTGTAATCCCTCCTCTACCAAGATTATGGGTTTAGCTATGGATGTGGTGAAACTGAAGCAACCAGGACTCTTCTGGAGTGTGGTATTAGAGCGCATACATGCTTGAAATTAATTTTTTTCTAGCCACTTATGATGTCCTTAGATCACTCTCTGCTCTACCAAAATGAGCAGAACAACTGAATTGGTGAGGACCTGTATCTCAGGCCATACTTAAATCAGTGCAAACAGGTGTTGCATGTAGTTATGTTTGCAATTCCTTGTGTCAAAAATATCTTTTTGTGTTTGGAATGGTGTAAAAGGATTTCAGAACTGAGCTCACATCATTGGCAAAACAATGTCACCCACATTTTTAATTCCTATGCAGATTAACTTAACATGGGGATGGGGGAGGGGAATCACTGAAGGGAACAGTTGGGGAGCTACTGTTATGGGATATGGGAATTTACTTGTTCTCATCTGCTCTAGTCATAAAATTACTTTAGTTCTAAAAGGAACCTGGATGCCAGATTTATTAGTTAACAAATCTGGAAGTAAAAGAAATCTCTCAGAAGCAAATGCTGGTGAGATTGCTTAGAAAAATTTTGTATAGTACAAGGCACTCACACAAATGGAGATGAACTTTTTACTTCCTTTTTGGTAACTATTTTAGCACCCATTACCTCCTTCGCTTCCCTTTTGTCATTGTTTTCTAATTCCATTTTCTCATGATAGCTGATTCACAGGAGGCTCTTAATCTTTTGGCAAGGTGTTGTAATTCTGTGAAAAAATATTAGATAGCTAAGCTGAGGGAAAAGAGAATTAAGGGACATGTCTGAGGTCACACAATAGGTTAATGGCTAATCACAGTTTGAATCCAGGAACTTCTAGTTATTAGACTTTTTCTGCAATCGACTGTGTTGTCTCCTGGAACTCTGAAGTGCTATAATATCACTTAAAAATTGATATAAGTGTCGCATAGGTGGAAATTAAAAATGTGGTCAGGAGAAAAAAATTGAGTTATTGGGAATCATTAGCAAGCATCCAACACTGATCACTTCTTAAACAAACAAGTTGGATTCTGATAAGATATATCTGACACCCTCAGAACAATTAATCAAGTCTCAGAAGTGGCAAGCTTCAGTAATAATATCTTACTTGTAGATCATTGAACATCCACTGAAGACTGTGCTTGTAATAAAACCTTTCTTTCTTTTCTTTCCGTGGTGGAATATGTTGGCACTTACTGCTCTGCTGGGAATGTTATGTGGGAGAAATTCTGGACGAAGGCAGAGTACTGTTCTCCTTTACCTGTCTCCTTCCAATTAAACCTCCATAGATTTATGTCTTAATAAAACAGCAGTTATACTTTCTTTTTTTCAGTTCAAATTTGCAGTTAAAAACCACTACTCCAAACATAATAGGTGCTGTCTGCAATTGCTTAAATTGGGCATAAACATTCATTGCCTCCTTAGCTAACAAATGCAACCTTGCTGTTCAAAAGAATGAGGAAAATTCCACTCAAGGTCAAGTGATCTGATGTTTCCAGGCAGCCTCATTACCCACATTAGCACTGTAGAAGACGAGGCAGAACATCTGGTAGTGCCATAATAATAAAGACAGAAATGTATGCATATTTGCTTTAGCTGTTCATGTTGACATTGAGCTTGTGCTTTAATTTTGGGTCAGTGTTCTGAAAAGCTGCTAGTCTCAGTGTTTAAGATTAAGCTCAAATGGTTCCTTGGTCTCTACAATTCCTTATGTCCAAAAGAGAACCATGGGGATACTGAAATTGTCATCTCTTGCTGCTTGGCAGCACTATCAGATTTCAGGCAGAGATGGCCCAGCCAATCTGATATGGATTTTGTCTCACTCACCAAGAGCTAAGAGGCAGCTCTTTATTGGAGAGTTATTGGCAATCCTCTGTCACTGTGTCCGTCAGCAAGGTTTGCTCACCATAATGAAAATGAGTAACAAACCTGGAAGAAAAGAGGATGGCTTTGCAGCACTAGAGTTTTTGAGCTCCTCTCTTACTGCCCTCTAATGAGTTTCTTCCCCAGTGGTTTTGCTTTCAGAGGGTGTGGAAGAGCAGCATCATCTCACAGGTCCTGCAGGAGCAACCCGCCTTAGCTCATTTGAGGTGCACGGCTGTCATTTACAGAGCTCCTTGTATCTTTGCCTGACTCCCATCCTCATAAGAGTATTTCTGGATCTATTTTGCATCCACAGGTTATGATCACATACTGACAGCTGAAAGATATTTCTCTCTGGCTTTGCATTTTTCCTGAAGTCTGACACATCTGAGGTGTGGAAGGAGGGAAGTGTAAGATCTGGCTCTACAGCTCCTTGTCATGTGGAAACACTACTCCTCCAAGTATCTTAGTATGGAATTTAGAAGAGCTTTCCCTCCCTTAAAGGCAGGGTAGAGCTGCAAAAGAGCGGTGCTGGGCTGAAAAGCTGCCTGAAATACACATTCAGTACAGCCCATCCACACAGTATGACTGCTTTGTGTCCTATTAGCACTCCTGTTTGTTTCAGTACAGTGCAAATGTCTCTATTCAACATTCAGAAACTCCTGCTGCAGGTGCCATGGTCATCAAAACCTCGACCTTTTGTGATCAAAAGATCCCAGAAACTCTCGCTCCCAGAAGGTCCAGAAATAAAGTCATGAAAACAGAAATTTATGCAAAGGGTTACTGTGGGGTATGCTGTGTTGGTCTGGACCTTGGTGTAGAAGGCAGCCAGGAAAAAGGGAAGAAAGTAAGTGAGGCAGTGTCAGACATGAAACTGGTTCTCTCCCACTCCCACCCATTTCTTCCCTACCTGCATTTTTTCAGCTAAAATATAGAAGGGACAGTAGGATCATCATCCAGTGAAAATATTTCAGCCTCAGTCTGATGCAGAGGTCTAATGCTGTGACCAGGGATAATTAACACACACTTCTGGTGACTGTTTGGAAACTGCTGCAGACAGAAGCACAGGAACAGTACCCAGGGATTAACAATGGGCAATGCTGCATTTTCCAAGGTGGCCTTAGTGGAGTTCCATGCAGAGATGTGAAACCAAGATAATCTAAAACCGCATTTCGCTCCATATGTTGTATTGCCTTAGCACATTTCCTTGCCTGTATTTTAAAGTGCTTCAATTCAGAGTAATTTAAAACCTCATCAGTACTCACTAGAGGGTTGGGGTTTAGAACCTCAGTCAATTAGGTCCATGAGGATGAGTAATAGGAGTAAAAATCACAGTTTTCAGTGCAAAAAAAAAAGAGAAAGAAAAAGAAGAAAAAAGATTCTATAGCCTAGCTATTCAAAAGCAATTATATTTTTAGTTACACAGAGAGACATTTTCAGACTTCTAATTGCTCCAAATCTATCTGCTAAAGAGTCATTACATTCCATTTTAACCCCTCTCTGACACCAGGAACTAATGCTGTAATTGAACTGTGTCACCAGTGATCTCAGTTCAAAATCATTAGTGGAGTTTTTCTTTTTCATGTTTGCTCTAACATTTCTGCTCATTGCTTACAGGCATGGGGCCAGATTTGCTGCCAGCATATGTGGGTACAACACCACTGAGATTGGTGCTGTTGTGTCCAATTAGGCCTGTGATGAGGTTGGCCCCATGTGCTACGAGCTTTCATTAACCGATATATTCCCATTACAGACTCTGATCTGTTCACCCAACTACATCCTCTTAAACATGTGGCAATGCGGTAGAATAAAACCCAGCGGGGTCATGCTTTGAATTCTCCCAATTTTTATGTTTTTTTTAATATCAGAACCCCATCTTTGGGCAATTTCATATCCACACACGTGATTCTGATTTCATGTGCAGACAATGGAGGACCAATATTTTTTAAAGAACTTGGGTTGCTGTGTGCTCTCTGATTCCTCGTTTATAGCAATATGTGTATGTAAAGTACCCTGGGTTCATCTCCTTTTTGTCCACAGACCATAACTGAAGAATGAGAGAAACTGAATCAGAATATCATGGTAAACACATTAATAAGGTTCCATGCAGCTTATGTGTTACGGGTTTTGTTGCACTTATGAAAAAAGAAACATTAAATGTCAGGGAGATTTCTAAATGCGGGCTTGTAAGGTGATGTTTAACCGTAAACAGTATGATAGTTATTGGCAACTGATAATGTGAGTCCTATAGCAATCTGTTAATTAAGATTCCACCCACATTTCTAGTTTAAACTCTGCCATAAAAATATGCTCTGTACTATAATCTGGAACACAGATTTTAGCACAGCAGTGCTTTTTGTTTGTTTTGTTTTTAATTCCAAAAAATCATTCAGCCATTTTATAGCTGAGAAAGGCAAAGAGTAAGCTAGAAGTTTCCAAGCCCTCCGTTATGATCTTACACAAGATCATCTGAACTCAAGATTAATGCTCACAAATGCAATAACTCAATCCCATTCCCATGGCGTTTGACAGCTTAGAGCCCAGCATTTAGTCAGCAGGTACTGGAGGGCTTTGCTGGTGCCAGTGTCTATCAAACTTGATTCATAATCTGCCTTACTCCTCTGAGCATGTGCAGGCCAGACAGATGTCATTATTTATGACCCAACTCTGCCTGTGCTCCCCGTGATGGAGTGTGCACCATTTGGCTGTGTTAGCACTTACTGCAAAGCTCTCCTCAGTATAACTATGGTTCCAGCACAGCCATGCAACCAGCACTTTCTGGCTTACACCTGATTAATGCAGAGCACAGGAGAAGGTAGTTTGTGGCCATCTATATGTGATTGTGTAGATAGCACCTGAGGAGAAAATGCTTTCTGGGCCAAACTGTGGCTCATGACCTGTTGGAAGGGTTACATGAGATGAGCAACCCAATTTCCATTTTTACCTGTCTGATGTTGAAACCAGACACCCTAGGGACAGAAAAATGAGCTTGTATCTGGGTCAAGATCCTGGCTAACTAGGTCACCACCATGAATGTGCCACCTGCAGTCAGCTTTGCTCCCAGGGGAAGAGCAAATGCCACGTGTGACACAAACAATGTCGGACACGCTTCCAACGCTTCCATCCAACGAAATACAACTTCTTTCCCTGACTCAGTCAGCTGGTGGCTTAACAGCCCTTCCCTCTCTGAAGAGAGAGCATCAGTGCTAGTGGAGACACACAGTGGTATGGAGTGGAGAATGGATCCTTGGTAAAACCAACCCAGAGATGAGGGGAAAAAGATGGACAAAAAATCCTCCCAACTAGTTTTAACCTGCTTGGTTTCCCAGTCTTATTCCCTTCTGGCTGCATCAACACTTTTGGCCTCATCCACCAGTAAGACCTGATGCCAGTCCAGTGGGAGAGCAAAGCAGAGGAGAGTGTAGAGTAATCTGCTGTTAACAGCACTGCTGGCTGAAGACAACTTAATGTGTACGGGGATCTATGGCAAAAAATTCAGGTGTGATGGTTTAGTGATGACCAGCATCACTCTGTAATCTGCTGGGTTTGTCTGAGAACTCAGTTTTTGAGTCAGGCTATGACCAATGCATAATAGTCTAAGATCTGATTGACTTCCTGAACCTTTGATCTGGTTCAAGTTCAGCTTCTTTCTTTGAAGCTTAATAAGAGGTTTTATGTCCTTTTTACAAAATTGTATCTAAATTTACATTAGTTTTACTGTTATTATGTGACTACCAAGTCAATAATATGAGCTTTTTTCAGTATTTACTTAGCATAATAAAAGCTGGAAAATTACCTAAAAAAGTGAAATGAAAAACATTCCCCAAGCACAAATGGAATTAAAAGACTATAAAAACTCCATACTCCCAGCTCCTCCCACTTTATGTAAGCATTAGCCTGAGCTTCTCTAAGGCACTCAGTTCCGTTTTAGCTCAATTCCCCAAGTTCAGCACCTGTCCACATAAACATCCCTGGCCTTTTCATGGCAATTGGAGGGCAGCTGTGTGAAACCTTCCTAACAGCCCTACTCTACAGCAGGCCACAGACCTGCTTCCCCCCTGCTTCCTTCATTTACCCAAAAGACACCTCCCCCTCAGCCATACTGAATGCATCCAGATCATACAGGAGGCAAGACACCGGCATAAATGCCGATTATTCTTATTACCTGTTGGAAAATAATCATTATCATTACATTTCCAAAATTAGGTTCCACATTAATGTCTTCCTGTGGTGCCCTTTAAATTACACCATAGAGGTCTAATCTGCAACTAGTCTTTCTTGTTTCTGTGGGATTATTTTATCACCTTAATGTTCCTCTAATAGACGGTATTTTTGGCACATGAAATGATGAGTGTGTATTGTAAACCAGTTAGGCTTTATTTTAAAAAGAAGCTGTGATAGGCTATGGAAAAACATCATGAAGCACTGAGAAATGCTTGAATTTCTTGATAGTTCCTGCCATCATAAACTGTGTTGTTTAGCCATTCTGCTAAACCATTGGAACTGTTTTATTTTTAGATTATATGGCTCCTCTGCTAACATTTTTCCTGTGTAAATACCTTGAGTTTAAAGCAAAAGTTAGATTTATTCAGTGATTCTTTATAAAAGAGCAGGAAACAAAGACATGCATGCCCTCTAACTAATATTGTTCTGTGGAAAATTTCATTTTAGCCACCATCATATTTTAAAGAGTTAATTTCCATTTTGACTGTGTTTTATTAATAGGCCACTGGAAGCTTATAAACACTTCAAGGCTTTTAAGATTGGGTTTTTGCAAAAATGATTAATTATGCAGTGTTATGGATTATGATGCCCTCTTTTCCATGGTTTCCAGACTTCTTGCTTGTTGTCATGTAGCTCCAACAGTTCGATGAACACAAGAATATATTTTTCCCTGTGTGTTCTGAAAGCAAGCATGATTTTTTATAGAGGACATATTGGAAATTGAAAAGCTGCCATCACACAGTCAGGTTGTCCTGTGGTTTATATCGTAAATAACTGCTCTACACTTCCTAAAGACTAGTTTAGATCTTGTGCAGGACCCCAGACTATCGGCTGGAGAGACTGACAAGCTTGAAGCCAGTAAACACAGTGGTAATCATCAAGACTGATTTCCCACACAATACAGACCATCTACATTCTCTCACTATTTCTTCCAAAGGAGACAATTTTTCTTCCTGGAGCGTAAGAGCTATTCTATCTCTTAGACAGCAAAGGGATGGTGTCACCTTGTGCCATGTCACCTCATTTTTTGACAAAACAACATCTGAATAGTTCCTTAGTAATTCTTAGATTCTTTATGGATCATGTGAACCAGAGCTGAGTAAATCTTGAAACAGGTGTGTCTACTGAAGAATATCAATTTCAGTTCTTAATTAATATAGACAGTGTGTCGCAGCCCTCCAAACACAGACATAGCTTTCCTACTGTCTTCCTGAGAATATCACAGGAGTGAGTGGATTTATTCCCAGGAATATTAGTGATTTTCTCAGTACACAGACACTGCAAAGAAATTACACTTTTGACTTAATTGCAAATTCCCACATCAGAAACCTGATAGAACAGGCTTGCTCTACTCTGCTGGAAGGGCATCCCTGGGTTGCAACAAAACTGTTTTACTAATGCAGGCAGAAGACCAGTGATACGCCAGGAATTGTGCGTTGATGCTGCCTGTCTGCAGGGTGCTGTGATGGCCAAATGCATTCAGGAGCCCTGGAGCTTCTTTGCTGATGAGGCACCAGCAGAAAGATGTGGTAATCATGAAGAATCACATTTTGACCTGGCCTGTCCATCCATGTAGAGAAGCATGGTAGGGAGGTAGAGAAATCTCTTATCCCCTTGGGTATTTTTCTTGTTACAGGAGACCAAGAATCCACGTCTTGTGCAGTAAACAGGCAGACAGGGGGGCCATTCCTCTTGTCCCTGATATAGTAGCAGGCTCATGGACAAGAAAATAGAAGAGCCTAGAAGGCAAAAATGACCTATCTCCTCTCTAGTCTAGGGCTGGGGGTGGAGGGGGTTGCTGTGACCTATAATCTGGCGTGCACTTTTCACGCGGAGCTGGACAGACACATGAAGCCTTTCCTCCAGGGACACTGGAAGATGGAATTCTTATCTGCCATGAATAGTTAGCATGGAAACCACTTACTTTGTTTAATGGCTAAAATGCAGCAGCTATGCCTGCCATCACTCTGTTAGAATCTGACATAGCAATTCTTAATCAGACTTTGGCTTTTCTTTTTGCTTTCCATCCTTGTTCTTGGAGGGGTTGGCACAGCTGATGAATTCTACTTTGCGTGAAATTCAGAGAATGGCATCAAGCCCATGTTACAGACAGGACAGACAGAGCACACTGACCAAGAGTGTGCGGACACGTGGCACCTTTTACCTACACCTAAGGTGACAGAAGGAGCTGCTGCAGCTCTCCCAGTGCTGTTGCAAATCACTGCTCTCACAGCAGAACCTACTGCTCCTTCAGGCTCCTTCAGCTGCTCATGGAAAAGCTCCCCAACCCATTCCAGCTCAGACAACTGGGCCCTGTTTGAGAGGGTGATGAGTAAATCTCTGCTACCCCATCTGGATTCAGGTACATTCCTGAAAGCAGCTCAGGCTGTTTTGCCTCTGGCAAGCATGGGTAGCTAGGAGGGAGGGTTGGGCTGCCTCTGCAGCTGGCACTGCTGCTGCAGCTGGAAAAAGGATGCATGCTCGCACAGTGACTTGCCCAGGGTCATACTGTAGCATAAAGAGACTTACAGTTGCTTTAGTTAATAGGCAGAAGACAAGCACGGGGAAGGTAGGAGAAAGTTCACAGCAGAAATTCTACAGTGCAGTAAAAAGAGAAGAAACAAGGGAAGCAAAGGGGAATAACAGTTTATGAGAATAAAGTCCTTCATTCAGTATTAGAAGAAAGTACATTTTCTGTCATTCTTCACTTTTTGCAACAAAGTCTGTATACAAACAACTCCTAGTTTTATGAGGCAGCTAACAAAAAGTCCTTCTTCAAAACTGTTAGACAGTGATAATTAAAGCTGCTTTTGAAGAGACTGGATTTGAACCACTGCTTGACGGGGAGAGAGCATTATGCAGTACCCTGCATTCCCTCTGCATCATACAGCCTTTCTGTTGCAATGAACTCACTCCAAATGAAAGTTAAATCACGTCAGACAAACACATAATGAGCTTGTGCTGCAATGTTTAATAAGTTAATCAAGTATGTTAATGATACATATTTACAAGAAAGGACTTTGACTCAAAATCAAGTCAAGAAACAACAAAGGCTAGTAATAAGAACAGCTTTGCATTGAGAAAGTCCAGATGAATATGAGATAATTTGGGCATCAAAAAGAGAACAGAGAAGCTGGTAATAAATAGACGGAGCTATGAAGACACGCTGAATTTCACAGCATATCCAATTACAAAAGTCATTACTGATGGGAATAACAAAACCAACTTGTCTATACAGGATATGAGTGGAACTCTAGTGGATTAAATTGTCTAAATTTGTACCACATTTCATATTTATTTTTAAAAGTGGTTTGATATGTGGAACCTGAATCCCAGACTCTTGGAACATCTGGAAGGTCTCAGGTTTTTGGTTGGTTCATTAGAAATTAGGGCAGTTGTGAGTTTAGGGTTTCAAACATTATTTCCCCCTTTACAACATAAAGCATGCTTGGAGTCATTTGGATTGAGGTTTCTGTTTTTTCTGGTCAATTCTCATGTCTTTAAAAATAAAATGACTGGAGTAGAATAATCTAATTGTGAAAGCCCCCATTTTAGATCATGTGATTGGTTGACCCTGGCTGGATGGCAGATGCCCACCAAGACCACTCTATCACTCCTCTCCTCAGCTGGGAGAGGAAGAGAAATTATGATGAGAGGCTCATGGCTCAAGGTAAGGACAGAGAGAGATCACTCACCAATTACCATCACTGGTAACAGAGTTTCAACTTGGAGAAATTAAGTGAATTTACTACCAATCAAAGCAAGGGAGAATAATGAGAGGTAAAACCAAATCTTAAAACACCAAGAGTCACTACCAGGGTTGTTGATGAGCTCAGCCTCAGCCAGAAGTGGGTTTGTCTTGGAGCCGGCTTACATCGGCTCTGTTGGGCATGGGGAAATTCCCAGCAGCTTCTCAGAGAAGCCCTCCTCCCACTACCAACAACTGGCCATTCAAACCCAATACAGATAAAAATATTATCCTCTCTTGATCTCAAAACCTTGAGACACATTTAAATGGTTAAAAATGAAGGAAGACTAAAGTGTATCCCAACGGGGACTTAGCTACATGTCTTTCACTGAAGAGAATTTGTTTCCACTCTCCTTTAGAGAGGAAAATTATTGGTCCAGATGCAGAAATATTGCTTATAGTTCTAGTGCTAGCTTGAACCAGGCTTGGACAAAACATCTCTGAGCTCCGATGCACATCTACTATACTGTATAATCCATTTAATTGGGTACATTTTGTTCGTCTCCCCATTCTCAAATCCTTCTTGGTCCCTCAAGAATATGTTATGTCTATTAATGTCCAATGTCTATTTGGTTGACTCTGGTGCACCCACTTTCCTTGAAGGAAAACTCCCTGGGGTCAGATGGAACTGGACCTTAAATGTGTATTTGAAGTATCTGTGCTCTCTTTAAAATATTTTGCTTCCTTGAATTTTCTTAGGTTTATTCTCAGTGGTAATAATTCAAACTTGGAATTCAGTGATGGTCAACCATTTTAAATTTCTTTCATCATACATGTTTATCTTCTTGCACATTTTCATGTATTTTAATTTAGCAATCTGGTTTTGTTTTGCAATATTTGTCCATAAATATCCATTAAACATCCTGTCCCAAAATGGGGGCTGTTCTTAAGCAACGTGCTCTTGGCTATTTGAGCTTTGTGACTGGTTAACTGAATGGTAGAGGCTGTTTCTTCTTCCTCTGTTGGAGGGCAGAAGTGTTGCAATTTAGACAGTAAGGTGCAAGAGAGCTCTTCGGATGCGAAGCGTTTTCTGTGCTTGAGTACCCAACACTCCAAAGGACCGATTTATTTTTCAAGGTTAACACTTTTCAGCAAAGTGTAATTGTGAGCTGCCTAATGTTTTATGTCCGAAATTCAACTTTGTTTTTATTAGGGACTGCACTAATAGCTTAATCAGAAATCTAAACATTTTGCTGAAGGATGAAAGACATTGTGACAGTGCTTGAATGGTTAATGCTTTTCCTTTGTAAACTTCATAATCCAGATGTTAAAACTACTTGGAGCTATCAATGATGACTCTTGTTAACCCATTATGTGTCATTGGCAGTGGCTTTCAAATGACAGCACTACAAAATCCTACTGAAGGCCAATGGCCAGTAGGATAGATCATCTGATGCCTCTAAAAGGCTTTCGTTGGGCTGCTTTGACAGCCAGAATTCAGCATGCCTCAGACCCTGGCAGAAAAGGAGACTGCAAACGACTGCATAAAGGAAGAGAGGATTTCCTAGTGCTGCTTTTCTCTTCCTTTGTTTCTTTCCTGTTCTCATCTTGGTCTCATACTTTCAGTTGGTCCTTCTGACTGCTGCACTTTTGCCTCCCAGTTCCTTTCTCATCAGTTTTTCTGCTTTTTAGAGCAAAACACAGAGACCAGGTAGCACAGAGATGTTTTGGGCACTGCAGTGAATATATTTTTCCTTCAAGGTTAACCTTATTGCATGCACTGAAGTTTTCCTGTATTGTTCTTGGCTTTTTTTTTTCTTTTTTTTCCTCTAAACTGAAAAGCTTAGCCTCAAAGTACATTTTTCTCTCAGCGCTTGCAGCGGGGAAAAAAAAAAAGCAGCAGTGCCATAGCTTTAGTTTTTAAATTTCCTCTAATTGTTGGACAGACTATCTTTTTTCCACTACAGCAGGCTGTCTGTCTATGTCTAGCTAAGAAATAATGGAAAATAATAATAAAGCAGTTAACACATTGAATAGTTGTGCAAGACACACACTTCATCTCAAGTCTTTTCTGCTCCTCATATGCTCCTGTTTAGTCCCTGTTATTGTTCACTCAGCATTTTATAATGACAGGCATATAAATATTATAGAATCATGCAGCTGGAGCGTGCCTGAATGCAAATTACTTTGCAGAGGAAATTGTGTAGCACACACAGTACCTGAAAATAAAGAACAAGATAATGAACATGGAGAGTCTTTGGATGTGAGTGGAATTACACTGATTTACAGCAGCTAAGGATTTGCTTATGCATATACCTCAACAAGCAGGTGAAAACCAGCTTGTCCTGTTCATAATTGGCATCTTTCTTGGCACAGTTCCTCTCACCAGCCCCTCAAAATTAGATGTAAATTTCCCCCCTTCCCTCAAGATTAAAATACTGGGGCTTGAGGGATTTGACTTGTACATGATTTAGGTATAAAATGTTTTTAAGTGCACAGACATGTCAATCCAGCACAAAGGTTAAATTTCTTCAGGGAGAGAAATCTCTATAGTCTTGTCCCTTTCCTTGAACTGAAATGTCCTCCAGATAAAATGCCAGACAGGAGGCAAGGAGCAGATTTAGAAAATTGTAATGAGGGGAAGACAGGCTCTTTGGCAAGGAGCTGATGCAGCATAGCTACCAGAGAAAGCAAGTCAATTGAGCTATGATGACAGAAACGGAGTCCTTCCCAGTAATTCCTTTCTCTCCTTGTCCTTTACAAAATTTAAAAGGGTTTATTATACCCCCATAACAACTAATAGGAGCAGACCTAAAATTAATTAAATATACACAGTCCTTTCACAAAGAAAATGAGTTTTGCACCAAAACCTCACCAACAGTTACTGTTTTGGATGTGGCAAATACTTATAGTAACAAATACGATAGAGAAAATAGGTTGGGCTAAAATTCTAATGCAATAATTTTACTTGCACCAAGTATGTGCTTCATTTTAGTTACTGCTTTGTGAAAAACTCCAGTTGCTTCACATACCACACAAGCTTTAAGGAGGGATTTGTAGTGTTTCTTGCCCTTGCATTTTCCTTATGGAAAACATTGACCCATCTGCCTGAAGAGCCATTGAGGTTCTGAATCAAGGCAAGGAAGAAACAGAGAATACCCCTGCCTTACATCTTGAGTGGCTGTTTACACTTCAACAGCAGCAGACTAAATCAAAATGACACTTTCTGATACTTTGTGTTATGCAAATTGTTCCACACAGGGTAATGCCAGCACACAATGTGGTCCAAAGACCCACAGAAAAAGACTTGCGCAGAAATTAAATGTGAGCTGAGTGAAAGGCTGCTGTTAATTCCTAGGGCCAAGGGCTAAATGTCTTCATTTTGCAGCATGTGGAGGAACACTCAGGAATGAGGCAACCACTTAGAGCAAAACACAGACTCCACATAAACCTTTAAAGATATTGCACAGGCACTTGGAATGAAAGACCTATGTGTTAGCAGAATGTATCATCCTATCATCAGACAAAAAAATTCTCACACCTTTAACATAAAATCAATGGAGATGTATCCAAATGATAGATATGAATTTTTCAGTACTGAATACCAGCAGTGTTACCATCCTTGGTTCATTGTGACAGCAATGAAAAGCATGTTGTACACAAACTAACAGACAGCAAGTTCTGCTGTATGTTGGGAAACATGGTATCTGTCACAATAACACACCCTCCATGCAAGACCCCATCCTATTTTATTTTTGTAAGTTTGTCAAAAAAATGTGAATTCATCCATAGTTTAAGAGGGATTTTGCATGTAAAGAAACCAGAATTAAGTTCAGAAGCTACCCGATAGCACAGACAACCAGTATCCAAGTAATATCTCATCCATCCAAAAATTTAGCAGAAGACTAATTATAAAAATACTTTAAAAGCTTTTCAAAACATAATCTTCAGCACTGTATAAATATTATTCAGTCATAGCATTCCTTAGCCTGACTTGAAAACCTGCCTGAAGGTTCAGCTGGACCATCGCTATTCCCTCCCCAAGTAGACCTGAGATAAATATGAGCTAGGGAAAAAAAAGGAAAGCCTATGTAATTGTACTCTTGAATGTCTGGCTAGGTTTCTTGGTAACATGACATCAGTGAACATGTTTGTTTTAAATTCCTTGAGTGGTCGCTAAGCAAAAAGTGCAGAAAGGTCAGGGTAGCACAAAACTAATACTGGTTTTATTATTACTTTTGTCCTTATTAGCTCCCTAACAGGAAGAAACTGCCACCTCCATCTCAGTGAAGAGCAAGAGAGGAGCAGAGCATCTTTCTGAGTTCATCCTCCATGACACATTCTTAATTTTGGTTTATTTCAGAAGACTCCTTTAGTTATACTACACTAGACACCGATACTCGTCTGCTTACTTTTGGGGTGAACCGTGTGTTATCATAGAATCATGGAATTGTTTCATTTGGAAAAAACTTTTAAGATAATGAAGTCCAATTTTTAACCTATTTCTGCCCAGTCCACCATGAAACCATGTTCCCAGGTGACAAATTACACACCTTTTAAATATCACCAGGGATGGTGACACAACCACTTCCCTGGGCAGCCCATTCCAATGCTTGATAACATTTTTGGTGGAGGAATTTTTCCTAATATTTAATCTAAACCTCCCCTGGTGCAACTTGAGGCCATTTTTCTTGCTCTATTTCTTGTTTCCCAGGAGCAGAGCAACCCCTACCTCAGTACAAATTCCTTTCAGTTAGCTGTAGAGAGTGATAAGATCTCCCCTGACCCTCCCCCTGAACTCCTTTTTCACCAAGCAGAATTACAGACACTGCCCCCAGCATCTAGTGCTGCATGGGGTTGTTGTGACCCCAGGGCAGGATGAGCCTCAGGTTGTGGATCTGTCCGGTCCAAATCCCTCTGTAGACCCTTCCTGCTCCTCAGCAGGAGGAGTCTCCTGTCCAGTTCAGTGTCATCTCCAAACTGATTGCAGGTACACTTGATCCTCTTGGCCAGATCATTGGTAAAGATGTTAAACAGGACTGGCCCCAGCTGAGCTCTGGGCAACACCACTGATGACCAGCTGCCAGCTGGATGTAACTCCTTTCACCCCCTCTCTGGGCCTGCCCATCCAAACAGTTTTATACCCAGCGAAGACCGCTCACAAAATCCACAAGCAGCCAGTTTCTCCAGGACAATGCTGTTGAAAATGTTGTCAAAGGCCTTACTGAAGTCCAGGTAGACACCATCCACAGCTTTTCCTTCATCCACTAAGTGGCCTCATAGAAGGAGGCACAGTCAAGCAAGGCCTGCCTCTCATAAACTCATGCCAAATGGGCCTGATCCACATTGTTCTGTGTGTGCTGCAGGGTGGCACTCAAGATGATCTGCTCCATGAACCTTTCCAGCACTGAGATCACTGAGAGTGTAGCTCCCCAGATCTTCCTTCCAATCCTTCTTGTAATTCTGTAATTTAGTGTAGTGAAAAGTGCATTTATTTCAAGTTCTATAAGGTCAGCAGAGAAAGACATTATAAAAAAAAATTTGAAGAGTGGTATGAAAAGCATGACATGTTTCAGGGTTTTGCTCTAGTCCTGTTTATTTTATACACAAATTGTGGTTGATAAACAAGAGCAATCATGTGTCTAAGATGAGGGGATGGTCATAGGGAGAGTAGCAAGGCCCATTGCAAGATCAAAGCTGACGTCCTCTCATCCTTGGGGAGCTTTGAGGAATGTGAAGTCAGAAATGTGAGCAAGGGCTTTTTCTCCTGGGTGCCATCAAACTCCTGTTCTGTTTCACTTGATTGAATGGGATCCCCACCAGGGACATCCTATGCTTCTGCCCAATCAGGGGAAAACACAGTGAAAGATGTGACTAGCCATCTGTAGGGAACAGTTTCTGGGCTACAGACAGGAGTACACATTTGCCTTGCTATAAATTAATTCAGTCCAGGGATTCATCACCCTTCCTGAGGCCCCGCTTCAAAATTCACTGTGATGGATTATATATGCCATTACCAAAAACATCTGAGAACATGTCTCCATGGGCTACATTTATCAGCACAAATACAGATATTCTTTGTTAAAATGGGTCTTATACCAAATCTAGGTAAAAGTAAGGGTGATTGCTGCAGCCTCTTGGGTTTTCAGAGGCTTTCGTACTGGGATTGTAAAAAAGCTCAGGAATGAAAGTTCTATTGCCTTTATTTTTATTGGTGGTGGTGATATTGTGGTTTTTTGGGGTTTTTTTCTTTAGTTTTTTTTCTACCTGAGAAAGGAGGCATAAGCCAGTGACAATAGATGTCCTATGACACCAAATATGAAATGAGCCCAAGTCAATCAGTCACATAACGGTTGATGGCTGTTCGAGAAGATGGAAAAAACAGGAGGAAAGGATCTACCACACACTGTGGAGACATAAAAAGAAGAAAAGAGGGGAAAGAAGCCAAATAGGTGCAGAGAATAGGCTGAATTCAACAGAAGGTGGTCCTACTGTGACATAGTTGGGTAAGAGAAAAGGTTGAGATTGACTGGATGATTAAGTGATTTGCCAATGTTCTCAAGCAGCAGCTTTCCACATAAAGCAGAAGTTTCTATTTATCCTGTTCTTCGTGCTGGGAATACAGGTGTCTCCTCCGTCAGCATGTGAAATAATACTGTAACACAGCACACAATAAGATTCAAGAAAACTTTTAAGACATGGGTGCAACAATAAAGAGCTACATTTTTTATCATGTATTCAAAATAAGTGTCATCTTTGACATCAGAAACATCTTATGATGTGGCACATGTGACCATTTTCCACAGAAGTACAGTCATCTCTTCCTGTTTTAAGCCTCTGAAATAGGACTGGGACATGTAGCAACTTGTGGAATCTCAGCAGTGAGTTTATGAATGATGCATGAAACAAAATCTACCTCCGCCTGACGCACAAAGGGAATATCAGACAGGGCTGTGAAACCACTGCTGGGCTGGGGTGCTTGATGTGATATTCAGTTCAGGCAAAGCCAGGAAAGTCCACCAAGTACACTTTCAAAGTGTATGTGCAAAAGTACAATGACAAAAATAGAGATAATGATATTAGGTTGTTTGCATAGTGGGGTTTTTCTCTCTTCCTCCCCTTCCCTCTACCATTCTCTTTCTCAAAGCAATTTCCTTCACGGATTGGGCAAGAGTAAAGACTGTTTTCATCACTCCTTAAATAGATTCCTTAGAAACTTGTAGTGAAATATGCCTAATATGTTTTCAAGGAAGGTCTTTCAGTTAAAAGCAGTGTTCTGTGACCTTTTTAATAATGAAATATCGTCCCATATTGCACATACTAGTAGAGGGATCTAAGAAGCACTGGAAGTTATTTCTGTGGTGTAAAAAAAAAACCCTATATTTTCCCCAGATTATTCTGGTTTTTCAGATGACAGAATAAGAAACAGTGGCAGTTACCAAACCAGTTCATACATGTATGCTATTCCTTAAATGATCACCAAAAAAGAATGCAAAGCCTAATGAAGTCAAGAGGTCAAAAAATGTCTTTCAACACCCCAATGATCTTATCCATCACTAGGAGTTCTAAATTTTAAGTCACAGAAACCTTATCTACAAAACAGCAGTGGAGGCAGGAATACACTTGAAAATATTTTCTTTCCTGTTCTACATTTCAGCATAGGCAATATTTAGTCACTAAAACCTCTTTCTGGTTAACAGGCATTTGTAATAGCCTTTAACTGAATTTCATGTTCCAATGGAGAGATGAGTATGAGGATCAATGCACCTGTCAGTACCAGCAAAGATGACAAATCAGCAGGCAGGAAAAGTCACCTTCCTACTCTTATGAAAAAGCCAAACACGGTATTTTCTTGATGCAGATGCACCATCAAATATTCCACATCACTGTAATCTGAAAAAACCCTTTTGCTCCATTTCCTACATCTCCACACTGATGATCTTCAGAATGTAAGTGTTAAGACTGACTCTTTTCTCCAGCATTTTGTTAAGATCTAGGGTTGCAAAAACTTTTATTAGATTTACAAAACAACTAGGGGGGAAAAAAGTACAGATTTTGGAATCCTCTTGTAAACTCTGGTAAGAAGCATCACCTTGAAAAGAAAGCTAAAAACAATTTTGATATATTTGCTCATAGCTTAATCTAATTTTGCTAATTGACTAGATCACTTGAGAGGAAAGTAGTGGCAGAGATGTGACATACATCAGCAGGAAGAGAGCTGACAGATCCTATGGAACAGACACAAGAAAGAAACTATTCATGTCCATGAAAATAGGGTCAGATGGCTGACTGGAATAGCACATAATGCAATATATTCATTATTGTCCTTTAGAGTAACCAAGGGAGTTACAAATTGTAATATATACCTATCATTTTAAGGGATTTGTGGGTCTCCCTTGAGGGACTCTACTGAGGAGCCAGAGATGCTTTGTGAAAAAAAAAATGAAGATTTCTGCCCTTTATTGATTACCTGGAAAAGTTCTTGCTTCTGCACACACTATTCAATTTTTAAATGACAGCAATGTCTGACATTCAAATAATTTTTTTCCTTTATATATTTTTTTAGGAAGAGTATATGTAAAATCAAAATACTTTAAGGGTCTACTTATGGGGACATTCTTGATGTATTCATTATATCAACCTGGAAGATTTGGGTCCGTTTAAAAAGTATTAGTGTTTGGAAAGGTTTCAAGAGTTTGTTGAGGATGGTACTGTTTCAGAAGCAGAAATTAAATACTGCAAAATGGTATTTACATACATTATGTCCAAGATTCCATTTCTGCTGTACAGTGCAGAATACAATGAGTGTATCTAACAGTGGTCAGGTAGAGCTGTGCCTGGAAATAACGGTATGTTCCAGTGTAGAATTATATCTGAAAATCGGCCCTTCAGTGGGCCCTTGGTACCTATTTATTTTTCTGAAGTTTTCCAGGGAAGAGCTGCTCATTCCTTTCACTGTGGAATGCCTATCATATCTGAAGCACCGAAAAAACATGGTTTTAATTCAGAGAAGGGAGGGCAGGACAAAAGACAATCTGAAGGCAGAAAACCTGGGGGCAGCTCCTACATCATAAATTTCACAGAATGCCCCTCCAAGTCTGCTTTTACTTCCATGGAGAACTAAGAAAAAGCAGAAGACCAGCACCCAAACTCAGGCCCTGGGTATTCAACATATTCCCCTGGAGTGATGTGAACTGCACCTTCAGCAGCCCTGCATTTAGCACATCTGACACAAGATAGCAAACTAAGACAGGTGCTTTCAACAGCTGTTGTCACTGGTCAGGAGAGAAGAACAGAGAAGGTGGCGAGATAAAGACAAAAAAAGGTGAGAACAATTAACCTCTGACATACAATATAATATATTATGGTCATCACCAGCTTAATTGAG
The DNA here is from genome assembly GCA_013399945.1 of Ploceus nigricollis. Classification (NCBI taxonomy): domain Eukaryota; kingdom Metazoa; phylum Chordata; class Aves; order Passeriformes; family Ploceidae; genus Ploceus; species Ploceus nigricollis. The sequence continues at coordinate 436,359 of VXBC01011974.1, forward strand.
GACAGAAGCTGCATCAGGAATATGCTCTAACATGTGCATAAGCTTTTCAAGGCTCATTTGCAAAATGCCATGTATTTGCATTATCTGGGAGTAATTTGCATTTCTGTTCCCCAGTCATTTTCAGACAGGTGAATGCTAATAAAGCTCCCTGGGTAACAAAATATTAAGAAGATTTAGAATGTGAAAAACCACTTAATGTGGTTAAGGGTAACCACCTTAAAGTGCAGGTCATCTAACAGTTTAAAGGAGGATGCAATTCGCATTGCATCTTCAGAAAACTTTAGTCATGAGGCCTTCCAGTGACAGGCACAGGCCAGCCCACAGTATGCTGTCTTGAAGCCTGGAGACCAAAGTCGTCTTTCTAGATCCATCAGTTGTTTCATTTTCTTGGGCATGTTGTTTTGCCATTTATCCCGGGGACAGGGAAAATGTCTGCACACAGACTGATTCTGCATCTCAGCACGCATAAGCTCTACAAAGTACCTTGCTGGCAGACACAAAACACACTTCAGTGGGCGGGGAAGAATGGGTGGTTTGGTTACAGTAAATAGGAGCTGGCAGTAAAAGGGTAGTATCTAATTAGGTCTATCTCCACATTCCTCGTCCCTAAAATGGAGCCATTGGAACTTCAATCCATTGTCATACAGTTTCACATCATGGGGGTAAAAGCACAGCAAAATGTTTGGAATCACTTGAATTCTCCGTATTAATAGAGTGACCTGCCATCTGCTGCTCTGCCCACGCTTATGGTCTGTTGCTCCATAGTTAAGCACCCATTCACAAGAGAGGAATGTTTGTGTGGCAGGCAGCTAGGACTCTATTGTATAGGTCTTTACAAACATTGCACTGTGTTTTCCCAGGCATTTTTAGCTCTGTCTCTAAACACATAAGTTGCCTGTGTGGTTTTGTTTCTTGGGGTTTTTTTACCTCAAGGAAGACAAATCTCACAGCTTAGTGAATATTTTCAAAATTTAGAGATACACATGCACACATATATAATATTTTAATATAGATTTCTATGCATATATACATATCTATAAAAGTAAAATTACAGAGAGATGGGATGAATATCAATTTTGGAATTAAATTCTGATGTAATTGACCGAGAGAGACTTTTGGGGCAATTAAATATTATTTTTTGCTGACAAAACTGCCTTGGGAAGTTCCTCAGCACTGCCCTGACCCAACTGCTGCCCCTCTGCTGCAGTTTGCTGCCTCCTTGATGGAGGCAATGCAATTGTTTGTCGAACACTCTGTGTCTCAGACCCTTGATACAATCCAGAGCAAAAAGAAAAACACCAGGAGAAAAAGGCTTTTGTTCTTGTTTTTTGTTTGTTTGCTTGCTTTTCAGTACAGATCTAGCTAATCTGGTCCATGAAATGATCCCACAAGCAGTTGTGCTGGCACATCTCAATGAGTGTGGGAGCAGGCATAAAGGGCTGAAGGGCAGTGGAGGAAGGGCAGCTCATTTTGCCACCAAGGAACACAGACCATGGAACTAATCCCAACAGCTCTCAGCAACAATGAATCAGAACTTCAAATCTTCTAAAATATTACTATATTTGATTCATGCATTTGACTCTTTAAATAATCTAGGTGTAGGGGTATATTTTTTAAAAAAAAATTCTCTTTCGTTTTTTCACTAAGGCATACTGACAAAAGACTATTCATTTCTCCCAAAATAGAGTGTCAGACAGTGAAATGCAGCTTTAAGTTAAGGATTTTTTTTCTTTTATGTAACATCTTTCTTGCCAGTGAAATAAACAACCAGCATGTATTTCCAGTTGGTGCTTAATTCTTCCTCATATTTCAGTCAGCTCTTGTACATTATTATATGAGTTCTATTGTTACAGTTAAATGTATACAGATCACTGGGCGTTTGTTCCTCGATGAAGCAATTTTTTCCCCTAGGATAAATAATTGTGGGCATTTTATTTATGAAAAGCTCTGTACTCAACATACTCATGCAGGTCCAGCAAATAATATAAGTGTGTGCTTAACCTCAGGGGTATAATTTCTGCTGTACTCATCAGGGACAATATTTACCTGCTGAGAGCAAAGCATGGGTCTCACTGGATTACAGCCAGCATGCTCAGAACTTCCCAAAACTGAGCTCATAGCTAATTGCAGTTACTACATTTGTTTCAGTAGGAGTTAGTCACCTGAATACCATTGGAGATCTGGTCTTAAGGACTCTTTGGAATCCTACTGATCCCTTTTTCTCAGTCGTGTTTTACTGCAGTATACACACAGCTGCATGCTATTCATGCTTCCAGAACTATCCTTTTAACAGTTTTTAATTGGTTTTCTTATCATTATGGTGTCTCTGTAATTTTTTTTCTAGTATGAAAGCAAACAGGTGCCTCTGTCTAACCTTCTTTGTTCTAGTCCGTACTGGATATATTTATGCTATGTCATAATTTATTTGCTCCTTTCTAAAGCATTCACCTTTATAATCACCATGCACACAGGAGACATCTTGCTATTCCTCTGATACTTTTTTCTTGTCCTTCTCTGGATCCATTTGCTTTACCCTTTTTGAAGTGCTGTGCCCAGAATTGTAAGCAGTATTCAAGGTGAATGTACACTCTCAGTTTACATTATGAAACATTCTTAGTGGCATTCCTTTACTTTCTTAAGATAGGCTTGTTTGTTTTATTTGAATCTTGGCTTCCATCAACAGGTGGTTTTCATCAAGGAGACTATGATGAAGGCTTCTTTATATTTTTTCTGCCACATGGAATTCATAAGTCTTCCTGCAGTTCAGTATTTTGCTGTCCATTTGCTTCCATTCAAATTCCTTGACTACTAACATTTTATCTTGGATTTAAATGTCTCTTTCTCAGGCCCCTCTCAACCCAAAGGTTCAAACATGGAGAAACAATGGTACTCATCCACATGCCAAATCATGGCTGGATTCCCATTAGTTTATCCTTCCTTCAACTGTTCCCCAGTACAGTTTAGGGCATTCTCCACACAGCCATCCAACTAAGGTCCCATTGAATGTATAGGTAGGCAATACCTCTTCCCCTTCCATGCCTACAAATGCCTATGAATAAGCAAGAAAACAAGCAGAAGTCCTACATATACAGATCTCCACGCTCCCAAGATGCAACTTTGTGTTTCAGCAGCGAGCTCCTCTACACAGCAGTGAGGGGCTCCATTGTCCAGAGACTGGCGCAGTCTGTGTTCCTAAGACAGGTAATTCCTTTTTCCTGTAACTGTGCTATTTAGCATTGTTCACAAGCTTTGCTTTATCCTCCTTTGCTTCTTTACACAAACATTGATGAATTTGCTGCACCCTTCCAGTCAAAGAGATGGGTTTTTTTAATTTATTTTGCAAGTCAACCCCTCCCTGGGCTGAAAACAAACTGCTTACTGCAGCCTATGCTGCTGACAACTTCACAATTTCTAATTAATTGTATAACCCTTCTTTCTCATCCCACAACTGTATAGCTCCCTTTGTGGTCTCCCAAGGGACAATTATGAGGAAATGTACAGCAGGTGGGAGAGCTCATGTGTCATCTCCTACAAATGGAGGCTGAGAGACTACTTACCCAAGCTCAGGCACAGATAAGTACCCTAAAATTAGCTGGGCATTTGGTGGTAGCAGCTGTATGTAGCAATGTATTGCAAGATGTAGAAACAGATGGCATTGCAGAAAACACGGATGTTGTGTTTATTGTCTGACGGGAGGCCTCTCTGCCTCCTTCCTCTAACATCTTCACAGAGCATTTGGGGGATAAAATGGGATTCCCTTTCTGCTTCCCTTTCTACTGCTTCTGTAGTCAGCTTCTCTGGAACTTTCCTCCATTCAGGGTTGGTAGTTGGTCATTCCTACTGCTTCCCTTCTACTTTTGACTTTTTTATAGTAGAGCCTTCTTCTTTTATATCTTTTGCATGACTTTTACTTCACATGGTAGCAATAAATATAACAATATGGTTCCTAGAGCATGTTGATATTCATGGGGGGAGGGCAAGTGTACATATTAGCATTTACTTAAAAGACTTCAAAGGAAAAGTTTTAAATATTTATACCAAAGGATGTGCATGGATGTATGTTCTGCCAAAAAAAAAAAAAAAAAAAAAAAGCCTTCAGAAAAAAAACAGAAATGGGAGATCAGTAAAATTTTGACAAAGTTCTGGGAAAGTTTCCAACTACTTCTTTCAAAGTCAAGGAATTTTTTTCAGTTTTAAAATTAAGTTGAATTTTGGGGACATTAAGTTCAAAGAGATTTCCTCGGCACAAGTTCCCTGAGCTTTGTCATGTACAGATATCTCCAGACCTGGGACACCCCCTGATTTTCTTACTGAAGCAGTAATATTACACTGCACTTCTTGGGGAGCAGGAAGAAATTTTAAAAATTGAAAAATTGACTAATGAAACTAGAAATTTCAAAAGAGGTTAAGTGAGAGTATCAGTGTGAATCAAGGTGTAATTGAGGTAAGTGTTCCATAGCCTTCAGCTGATCCATCCCGACAGGATGAGGTGGCACAACCTGCAAGGAGACCAGTGACATGTAGGTATTTACACCCAAGGCCAGCACAAACACACAAAAACAGAGCTATCACCTATCACTTCCAAACAGCTGGTGGTCTTCCCTCAGTAGCACCGGGGCCATCCCTCTCCTCAAGAAGCACATCAGCAGCTAAATCTTCTTCTCTTAGGCTTTCTGCACCTCCACTCTGCTGCTCTATACCTTCCCCTTCTCAGTTCTTTCATACCAGTCTTCTCCTCACCCTCCCTAAGTGTCCCTCCATGGCATGGTTTTATTAAGTCACTCTGGCCTTTGATTTTGCTTTGTCAGTGCTGATACAGCTCTCACAGTCTGGAAGACATATTCTCCTTCCAAAAGAGCTTCTTCACAGCTTCTTTATTTACCCTCTTCCCTTTGAAGTCGTCCTCTCTGTGAAGGGCAGAAGTTAACTAGGTCTGCCCATGAGGGACCCACCCTGGAACAGGGACACTCAGAAGCAACCTGGCAGGAAAATGAGTGGGTGACAAAGGGCAGCAGAAGAGCATTACTCTTTGCTTCTCCATCTCCAGTGCTGCCCATGGCCTCACAAGGTCAGCAGAGACTGTAAGTGGATGTTTTACCTTTGTGTTTGTAAGTCCTCAAATTCTTTTCTACTTTCAACTGTAATTTTTTGCTTTTGGCAATGAATTAAATAAAATTTTCTCACCTGAGTCTGCTTTGTCCAGATGCCCTCTAAATTCACTCTGCCCATGGGACCTTCAGTCTACAAATGCAACTATATTTGGACAAAGAGAGGGGGTTCACTCTTATGCTCCATGACACAGCTTTCCCTAACTACTTTTACCCTATAATAGCTAGGGATGTAAGCCCTGTGCACTTGCAAACTAGATGACAAACTTGTGCTCACATACTCCTGACAAACACAAGCCACAAAATCCCCAGGCATGCACCAGCCTGCTGAACATCGTTGTGACCTTCACTCTGACATGGGATAGAGTGGCTGGGGGCAGAAAGGAGTTGCTGATCTGTGATTGCTTTTGAGGCAGTGAATCATAGTCATGTTATCCCAGAACAACAGGATTGCCTATCTTCCAAATCACTGAAAATTTCAATTTCAGCCCATGAGCGGCATTGTATGACCTGTTTTGATAAGAGCTTCTACCTATCTTTCATCAAGTGAAAATAACTGAACTGCAATTTGCAGTCATCTTTACCATTTCTACAATCTTTACTTGTCAATTAAAATCTGAAAATGAGATTTACATTACATTACAGAATCTTCAGCCTACAGGTATTGTCATGTGTGACAATGTTTGTAAACCAGCATGGTCATTAGGAACCACAGTGGTGAGACACTAGTGTCTTGTGGAAAGAAACTCTATCAGAATTTGGGGCACCAATTTATAAGTGTTTTATTTTTGTTTAACTTTGGAGAAAAATCAAGGACTGTTGTTTCACAGGAGGTGTTAGGGGTGACACTGTTTGCTTGTGTTTCAGTAGCTATAAAGTAAAAATTTACATAGTTACCAACTTCTGCCAGAGTATGCAATGAATGGAGAAGAAATAGACTAAAATTTATAAGTATAGGCATACCTTAAGGAATTGGATATCAAGGTATAAATGCTTTCTGTTCCTTAGGAAAAAATATTGTTGCAATCACAGGCTGCAGGAACTCACTATTCTTCTGAAACTTAAAAGAAATCCACTTTTTGGCTATAAAATATGTATTATTCATTTTGCCCAGGTTAACTTTATTTTTCTTTTAAAGGAGCCTTGACACTTTAAACTGGCATTTGTGAATGTAGTGTAAATCTTTGCAATATAACCAGGTGACAAGTTGGCTGCAGAAAATGAGAAATATGACCTGTGGAATAGCCCATTTAAAGAGAAGCATGAGTTAGGATTCAGTCTATTTACAAGCACTAAACAAGGTGCTCAGACATCTTTGCACTGTGCTTTATCCCAGTGCCACAGTAGTTCTTGAGTTGTATATAAATTACTTTTTCCCCCCATCTCTTTCCTGAGAAATTAATTTTAAAATTAGTAGTACTAAGTAAAAATTTCCTGAGGACAATCACTTAAATACAAAATTGAATTAGGTCTGGCCATGTTCTAACCCACTTTGCCTTTGTCTTTCACATGCCTCTAAGCAAGTAAATTTTGCTAACATAAGTGCTGAATAAAAGTTTTTGAATTCACAGTGGAGACAGTGTATTTTAGGACATTCAGTGTTGTTTACACAGAAAGTGGCTGACCTTCCAAAATCCTTTCACACATCCTTAGCGCAGCGACCAGGCGATGATTCAGGAAATGTTTTGGCCACACCTTCTGATAATTGGGAGTGCAGATGCAGCCATATTACCAGAGTGGTAAATGTTCATTGCAAAGTTAATCTGGGGACTTAGCATCGGGAAGGATGAGCAGAAAAAGCAGTCAGGTTGAAAAGCCAGAGCATGTCACTGTCTCTACCGGTGATGCACTTGTGTTATTGCTTCTGTATCTTATATTACTGTTAATTAAGGCTGCAGAAAGTGGGGATGCTCCATCGCAGTGAAATACTGGAGAATCTGTCTGCCTTTTTGAACAAACTGCTGGAATATAGTCAACAATCTAGTGTTTAGTGGGCACTGTAGATGTTTCCCAAAAGGGGCACTCTTGGTGCACTATACCAAGAGTATAGTTAAAGGGTGGGAGAATATCATGGACTCCAATGAATTCAGTTGCAGCTCTTCCTTTGTGGTAAAAAAGACATATCTTTCTCACATAAAAAACATCTTTCTTTCCAACCATTACATGGATCTCTGCCACCCTACAGAAACAACAAGATGAAATCACTAAGAAATTTTTCATGGTTGGATATGACTGGTTTTGAGCGAGGGCAACTGTGAAACAATGCAAGGAGAAACCCACATTCCTTTCTTTTTTTCCTAGAAACACTGGCCTGAAAAAAAAAAATCAAGAGCTTGAAGCTAAATATTGACTGAAATGTACATTGAACTATGAGCAAATGCCTTGCCTCCGAGTGTTTAATTCTTTCAACATTAAGGGCCATAGGAGTAGAAAGGTATTACCTAAGAGATACCCAGCTCTCTCATCCATTTTTACTCCTAGCACAGAGCTCTGAGGCTCATGAACTTTGGAAAACATGAGAAGTAAAAAGGGTCTCTTCCTTTACCAGCTGCAAAGAGGACGTAAATGAGGATGGGCAAAGGATGTCAGATATCAAATGGTAAGTGAGAGCAGTAACAGTGAATGGGTGAAATTACCCACCCAAGCAGCTAAGACTAGAGGGATTCCTAGGGAAACACTGAACAAGCCAGGCAGAATATTTCAGTGCATATCATCACAAGAGAAAAAAAGTCTCCAGTGGAGAAAAATTGAAAATCTCAACTCACACTGTGAAGGAGAATAGAATTAACAAAATTCATTCACCTTTGAACTTACAGAGTGAATAAAATGAATATTACAATCAAAACATTTGAAGATTGTTGCACCCAGATGAAAACTCTGCACTTCGTCATCATGTGTTCCCAACAGCTGGCAAAAGAAGGCAAGGTATCTGATTACTTTGTAACAGCCTTTCAAATATATTTCATATTAATGTTGGAACATCCTGCAGAAAGAATAATTTCTAATGGATTTACAAATTATTTGAAAAATGAGGTGAGTAAGGCAGTGATAGCACAAACTAGAGCAGCTATAATCTCCATAAAGTGCGTGGAGTCACACCAGGCAAAGAAAAATCTGATCATGGCACAAGAACAAATGCAAAGGCTGACATGAGATTGCACAGTAAGCTCTGTTTAAAAGGAAATTGTGTGATAGCAGATCAAGGAAACAAATGCACACTTGTGCTCAAGAAAGAGAATGAGCTTAGGCAAAAGTCCCCAACAAATCTCAGAGCTGTGAGCAGCTAACAAAATCCTCCTAGATGACAGCTTTGAAGAAAAATAGTTTTACAGGAAAGGTACAGGGCTGAGCCTCAGGAGGTTGGTGTCCCCATTGCTACGCTGCTGCACATGTTTGCTGGGACTCTGGAGGAGAAAAAAGATTCAGCAAAGCTTTCCTTTATAGAACGGAGAGAATATTTCCCTTCCCTGACATCCTTTGCCTTATGTATTTATGAGGTATGAACATCTTTACATTCTCTCTCAGCGAAATCTGCCAGAATTTACTGTGGGGAACAGCATTCAAGGGACCCCTTATAGAAGAAAGTGTGTACCAAGAGAACTGCTCTGAAAACCTGCAGATTCAGAAGGAGAATATGAGGCCATGAATACCACTTACACAGAGGATGTCTTTCATGAAATTGCAGGGAGGCTGAATCCACTCACTTCTTTCATGACAGTCTAGGTACTTTTATGTTCTACAGATTGTCAGCAGGCAAATCTTGCAACCAAAATGGGGTTTCTTGAAGTCCGTTGGCACACATTTAACCAAAGAGACCTCTAATGGTCCCTTTGACCTTGCTGTGAGCAGACTGAAAGACATCCCAAGGTCCGTTCCAGCCCAACTGATTTCAGTGACTATTGTACTATGAAATGTCCAAATTAATGACAAGATTGCTGGCATGGCACAATTAGAGTCTGCTCTTATGATATGGTCTGAGACAAATAGCATTCCACTGTGTAAGTAGCAGGTCCAGCTCCACTCCTGAATATCTCCATCCTTCCTGTTCTTAGTCATGCTCTCCCACTGCTCACTTTGAGATGACTTTCATACTCACGTAAGTCACACAGCAAGACACAGCAGCCCAATCAGATGGCAAAAAGACGAGACAAAGCAGTTTCATTTGAGATCAGATGAGCCATTGTAACAGAATCAGGAGGCAAAGTTGATGGCTGTGGTGAGAGATGGGGAAGGAAAAAGGGGAGGATGGAGAAAGGAGGAGTCAGAAGAAAAGTTACCACAGCTTCCCCTTTTAGTCACTGGTGAACTTGTACATCAGCTTGGCCATATTGTGAAAATGTATCCTAAAAGACATAGTTAATTTAGATCTACAATTCATCTCAAAATTATCCCACTCAACTCACATCCTATCAAGATGTTGTTTGCAGTGAGCAGGGGCTTTTGAACCTCAGCAGAACTCCCAACTCAAGAATTAAGTAGTGGTGACAATGACACAGGACAGAAAAAGCTGCAGCTCTTGTGTGCTGTATGATGGCACTGCAACATTGTGAAAGTAAAGCTGGGAAAATGAGAATGGCAGAAAAAGACCTGGCCTGGAAGGCTTGGTCCTTTACAACACAGACATAGTGTTATGAGTCAGGATTGAGGAGAACCAGAGCTTTCCATCAAGGAAAGGACTCCACTGTGCCTCCAAGACAGAGCTGGCTCACAGTTTGTCAGCAGCAGAGGCAAATTGAAATATTGGGGCAGTGCAGAACAGATGGGGAGGCTGTGTGGAGCAGGCAAGTGTTGGCACAGGGAAGCTAAGGCAGTTACCACTGCCACCTCTGCCGCCTTCTTTCCTGCCAGGCCCAAGTAGCAAAATCAGTCTTCTTCTCATTGCCTATTCCTTCTCACCAGAGGCAGATTTATTTTCACACCCCCTAGTTCAGCCAATGATGCTGCTCTCACACAAGAGGACAATGATCAGCCCTTTCTGAGGGCTTGCTTTGCTGCCCATTACAGGCAGTTGTCGGCTTTATTTTTCCCCAAAGCCAGCCCTGCTACCAAATCTGTTCCTACCAAGAAGTGTAAATCTGAAGAGGAGAGTACAAACCTACTCACACTACAAATTATGCTAGGTTTTCCATCATCAGTGTGCTCACTGATGATGTCCTCATTCCCCAGATATACACAGTGCTCCTAATTATACACTTTCCCCTCTGATTTATTCTAAATGGAGCAACACGATGACTTCAGTGCAGTGCTCTGTAACGTCATACCAGGATATGTCTTTCTTCACATGTTTTTCTTCATATGTTTTTCTGTAACCTGACTGTTACAGAAAAACAACGTTGTGTGGGTATGTGTCTTTGATTCCCAAGATTATGCAGCAAAAAAGCCAACCCCAAAATGCACTACAAGGGCCATAAATGGAAAATGACAAGTCTTTGATGCCGGAAAAATTATACATTGAGGCAAAATCTCAGGATAATCTACAGCTGCTCAGGTCATGATGATTGGTACAAAAATATCAGTCATAATGGACATGCAGCTTGCTAGGCAGCAGAACACATGCTTTGTAGCAATGGCTTTGTGAGTAAATGCCATTTAGGTGCAGTCAAACTAGAGATACAAAAGACTGTAAGAAGTGACTGCATAGCAAGGAAGCGTCTTTCCAGACAGAATAATCCCAGAGCTGAAAGCATACACTTTGTATTATTAAGGAAAATGTAATCCCAAAGGCTGAAAATTACTCACTCCCCAATAATAGGGATGGATTTAGATCACCATACTTTTCTTCTAAATTTGTCTTTCCTCACATCTTATAAGCATTTAAGGCCAGGTTTTCAAAGCAAATCTCTTCTAAAGGGTTGCTGTTACCACTATGCTTAAAGTGGCAGCAGTGACAGGCTCCTCTGTGCTCTTGAATGGAAAAAGACCTGCATCTCCAAGGGCTACCTAGAAATGGAGAGGACTTTCTGTTCCCATCAAATGACCAAATGAAGTGTAGCCTGAAGGAGACTGCATGGCTTGGAAACCTATTTTTTGAGGATACCTTTTGCTCATATCTGGTAGCTGTGGGGCCAGTAGACCTTAGTACCAGAAGGAACCATCTTTTAGGGCAAGGAAGGGTACCTGATTAGGGAAAAGTGAATTCAAAACAACCTGATTCACATTAGGACTGTGCACAGGTTGTATGCACTGCTGACTCTTGTCATGTCTGAAAATAAAATTGTCTCCATTCTGGTCGCTTTAATGTTGTATGCTGCCATAGTCCATTTCCATTGTTTACTGATTGTCCTCAAGTTCTTCCTCTCCCTGGTCTGAATATGTGGGATAACACTTGGTAGGAACACAAACCTTTCTTTGGTTCAGCAGAATGTATCGGTTTCTCAGCTACCATGGGCTACTAGCTTTATTTTCTTCACTCTTTGCACATGGCACCAGTTAGTGCTAACACAGAAGAACAGCCCTGTGGGCAGCACCACCTTAGCCTTGCAAAGCTCCAGCAGATGAGCTGGGACCACTTTTGGCACAGGATGGCAAACTGGTGCCTCTGCTTGCCTGCCCTGCCCTCCAACTGCCCACCCCAAAGCCTCAGAGAACATTCCTGTCCCTCAGTGGTACCCACTTCATAGTCCTACGCATTCATCTGATCCACCAGAGAGGGAAGTTTGGAAAGACTGCTGGAGAGGACTGGCGTGGCAACACATGGCCCGTTCTATTTGGGGGTAAAAGCCTCTGGTGCATGGCAGACAGTAACAGCTGAGGCAATAATGCCTTCTGTGGCCAAAAGGGTTTTCACACTGAATGAGTGAGCTAGACCTGTTTGAGATACAAGGACAGGGTTGCAATTTGAGCAAGTCATTCCCTCAGAAGAGATATGCAGTTCATTCTTGCCAAGAAAAAACACTAATGTGACTTTTCAAAGTTTTTCCCTCCTATAAGGTCAACTCTTCTCCTGAGTTCAGCAAGCCCACAGCTGTATTTCTTTTCTCTGGATGAATAGCTACCCTAAACTGTTAGTGAGGTGCAATTTAAGAGAGTTGGTAATAGATTTGCCAAAGTCTTCTCTGTAGAATCGATATTAGCCTGTACTCATAATAGCATTTCAAGCCATCATGTACTGAAGCCCTGACCATATGGGCCAGGAAATGGCAATGTGATTAGCATTTCTCCTGTGTTGGCCCCCAGTATGCTACCCTGTGGCTACTACAGACATCTATTTTGCATTCTGGCTCCCCTGTGATATCGACAATAAACAGTAAACAGTGCACTTGGTAATAACTTCTCCAAAGGAAAAAAGAAAAAAGAAAACCCACAAACCAACAAACAACCCTCAGCAAAGAAGCATAATCTAGACACACTCTGTAGGAGCTTCCAAGATGGTTTGCAGCAGCTACCCAGGCATCAATGCCAAACAAAATTATCTGAGTGGTAGAAATAGGTCCCCAAACAGCTGCCACCAGCTGTAGCAGGCCAAGATAGAAATAATGAAAGGAAGATTTTCTTTTTCCCTGAGCATTACAAGAAATGGAAGCAGAAATACATGAAGTATCTGCACCTTCTAAAGACTCTTTTGTTGCACATAATCTTTATAGAAATTTACATATGTCACCATCTGCTGGCACCCTCCATTACTGCATCTCAAAATCATGTTATTCTACAAGAAGATGATTCATAAAATTCCAATGACTGTGTTTAAAAAAGAGTGAATTGAAGATGTCAGTGTAATGAAAATGGCCAAACTGGGGTGAAACCACCGGAGCCTGAGATTAGTTTGCGGAAGTTCATATTTTCTCCAGGAGAGCCACACAGGAGGTTTTAGAAAGCCATGCCTGAGAATGGGAAAGGGATTGCCATGCAGTGTAACTTGCTACAGAATGATAGAGGGATTTGTTTGATTGCTTGTTATGGATGAGAGAAAGGAGAAGGTCTACAGGCAGCCAGGGATGAAGAAATACTTTAATCAGTTTGCCGTCCAGTCACTAGGACCCTTTGCCTTCCTATCCTTTCTTTTGCCTTTCCATCCTTTTTGCTTATATCTGCCTGCATTCTTGTCCAAACTCCAATCCTGCAGTCACTAATTTCAAATTTTTTTTTACAGCAATCTTCTTTGGCTTCTTTTAAAGGATGGCTGGAATCTCCACCTTGTAACTCTTTTGGTAAATCTGTTGGTAAATCTGCCTAGTAATGCTTTGTTTATCCAGAGACAAAATTCTTCAAATGGGTAAGTGTAATGCTTACAGGCTAACATTGTGTAATGGTGAATCCAGGGAGCTTTACAGGTTTAATATAAAATAATCTTCCATAAATTAATCCCTGAGTGAAAATATTATGTAAGAAAAATATTTAAACCTGCCACTTGACAGATTTGTTCTCCTGCATACATAGGTTTGGTATGTCCATCTATCTCAGGGCTTCTTTTCAAACCAAAGAAGTTGCATTTTGAACTGCAGGGAAGTGACAGGGCACCCAGTGAGGATCAGTTGGGCAGTATTTCCTGCCAGGTAAATTTGCTGAAGTCTTAACTTCATGGGGGAAATGGTGTTGGTCAAGGTGAATTTACCTTGGAGAGAAACTGGAATGTTGTTTTCATTATGCTTTTTTCTGGCAATAGAAAACACTTCCCAGAACGAGAGGAAAAATCCCAGTTTTTTAACAATGAAGACCAGACACCAGAGAAGCATGAAAAAAAAGTGAACAGCAGAACGAAAATCAGAGGACAAAATGTCAGAAATACACCACAATTGCTTGTTTATGTCATCTTTCTCATTACTTCTGAAATTAACAATAAGGTGTTTCTCAGTAATAAAAGAGGAGTTTGGGGATTATTTTTTGGTGAGGGTGGTTTTGATGGAATTTCCATCCTCACACTCCAGGCTTGAACTCAGCTGCTAAAAACTGCACTTTAATCATCAGTTTAGACATTAGTCTACTACTCTTTGTCCAGGTTTCATTGTATATATTTTACATGATTTCTGTTACTTCACTTTTTTTGGTGGTTTTTTACATTCAGGGGACATGCTTTAAGCTTCAGATAAGATTTGAAGATAAGCATTAAATTCTGTACTTTATTTTAAGGAACAAGTCATGTTTCAGAAACAGCTTTATCTAGAAAAGAATTTGAATTTTTCCATAGCTTATCATGTTTCTGCTTTATTCAGGCAAAATGTCACACATTGGCATCTATAGGGGAGCTATTGTCAGTGACCTTTACACCACCTTGAAAAAGCAGTAGAAAGGGCTTTTTTTCCCATTTGCTCAAGGAAAGAATAAAGGAAACAACTCTGAACTCTTTCATTAGCAGTTGAATCTTCATTTCTTAACAACAGTCCTTGCCCAGAGTAGGTAACAAGCATCCCAGTCAAGGAAAAGAACCCAAATAAAAGAAAAAAAAAAATAAGAGCTGAGAAAACTTTAGAGTAAAGCTGCATTGTTTGTGGCATTAAAAGACACAGGTTTTTGCAAGCTCAAATATTTTGCTTTTTCTTCATGAGTCCCTCCACACAGGGCAACATAACCGTGAGCACTCCACTGTTCAAAACCAAAATTAAGACCAGTTTGCACAGTGCTGTAGATTAAACAAGAGAAAATGTTAGGCAATTAAATGCTAATGATTCAAGCTGGGTGCTTATGTTTTGTATTACTTGCCTAATAATCTTAGCATTTAAATGGTCAGCTTTGAAGTTAACAAACAGCCCATTAAGATGCAACCAGGGAGTTGTGGGCTCTTTGGGTGCTATTGTTTCAGTCTAGCTAGCTGCAGACTCAACAAAATAGCAGCGATGGGATTTACTTAGTGGAAACTATTTTTGCAATTGGAAGGGCTAGAAGTTGTTTTTTATTTTTTTTCTTTTAGTGAAAGCTTGTATTATTGAGAACACAGCATGTGGGAAAAGCCTAAATCTACTCATTTTCTTCTGAGTGCTGGGATTTCTATTGTCCCTGCTGACCACTTAAATACAAATCAGTTGGTTCCCAAGCTCTGGGCAGTGATCATCCTGCTGCAGCCATCATATTTCTACCAGATTGCTGACTCCAAGCTGGTGTTTCTGGATACTTGCAGGGGTTAATATAAAAATGGACTTCTGACAGTAAAAGTTAAAGGAGGTTCAGTGATGAAAATTGCATCACATAATAAGAGATCCTCAAAGCAGAGGCTACTTAAAGGACAGAAATAATATATAATTGTCAATGGAACAGAGTATTATCCAGGATAATGGACTCCTGCAGATGCAAGAACAGCAAGGCAAAGCCAAAGCATATATGGAAAATAAATGGCATGGTGCAGCTCAGGTTTGCTCTTCTTCAAAGTGCACAACATTGATCCTGTGGCAATGGTCTCTTATTCCAAATCATTGATGTAGACTTAATTATTTTATGTAATAGAGGTTGATGCAGGAGTTACTTACTGTGCCTCTGTAGACCTATTGCATT
The DNA here is from genome assembly GCA_013399945.1 of Ploceus nigricollis. Taxonomy (NCBI): domain Eukaryota; kingdom Metazoa; phylum Chordata; class Aves; order Passeriformes; family Ploceidae; genus Ploceus; species Ploceus nigricollis. The sequence goes on from VXBC01011974.1 coordinate 451,889, forward strand.
AGGAGTGCCTCTGAAGAGAAAAGCACTGTGGATTTCAGTGCCTGGATTTCATCAAGCATTTTGTTATCCCTACTGTGACTGCTATTCCCAGTACTTTCCATGTGGTGTTAACCAGGGAGAGCTAGTTTTCTGCTGTCAAAAGGCAAGTGCTGTGACAGTTTGATGTTTCCTGGTGGCAACTGTAAATATTGACATTTGAGTCAACAACATTTGATGCAACACATTAAACGTAATGGGGCTTTTTCACTGAATTTAAAGTGAATAATTTCAGGCCCTGTTTGGTGCATTAGGAGGAACAGAACTGTTCTTAAACTGGCTTTGTTTTCTGATGTACTCAACATGATGTATAAATGCCAGAACAACCCCCTAGTAAAACTATATTACTTCTTGGTTTTTGATCTTTTGTGGCCTGCTAAAGGGCTTATTTAAAATGCCACAAAATATGTACTGCTAGCTCTCACATCTTAATTGAAGAAATAGGTGGTCTGGATGTTTAACAGAGACTTCTGTGTGTCAGAAATATGAAATAGTGAACTAGTTCTTAGTTAGAAACATAAACCAGGTGCACTAAAACAATGCATTTCGGTTATTCAGTTGCTATCTCCATGGTCATGATGTCATTTCTGTAATTTATCATAGGGATTTTTTCTGAGAAATGTTAAATAAAACATAGCTATTTATTTTGGTCTACTGTTCCATCCTGGGTTAACTTAGGGAGACTAGCCTTTAAAGGATAATTCTACATATTGCCACCCACACATGACATGACTAGCAAAATGATGGTCATTTTAATGCTGTGTGGGCTGTGTGTAGCTGTGCAAAAGATCACAGATTTGGTCCTCTGTGTTTTATGCAGAAATTGAATGCAAAATCTTAGCGGGTTTTGTAAAAAGGAAAAAAAACCCACACAGACAAAAAAAAATCCAGAATACTATAATGATATAGGTAAAGGGAGATCAATAGTATGATTAAAGTACTAGGATCCCACTGGGTTTTTTTCCAGGTGTCTACAGCCGTTATAGAGAATGCCTGATGATTTTTCATCTAGCACAATTTTAATTGGGTAGGTGACTGAGGGAGTCATGTAAAACCTGACTTTCCTTCTGATGTCTTTTTTTTTTTTTTTCACAATGATGTTAACAGCATACGGTCAGCTCTGTGACCTTGTGCAAGAGCAGTCAACAAAGCACCCACCTCTGTCAAATATTTCCAGAAGATCATAGTGGAGATCATTCTATCTGCATCTTGAATTTAGCCTAAATTGCTCCTAGAGAGGCTGATGACCACTTTTTAGGGCAATCTATTTATTTTTTGCCACATATGATGTTTTTGTCTGTTTCTAACACTTGAGAATGTGTGCATTCATTCTGGACAACTTGGCAGGCCTCTTATATTTACTTTAATTTCTCTGGCTCTGTAAATGGCCACTGTATGGATGGCACAAGTAATGTAGATTGCTGCAGTTTTTCCATACTCTTTTTATTATGTGTTGCAGCATTTTCGAATGGCAGTCACAATCTGGGGCTTGCCTCTGAGTTCCAGGAAAGGCCAATTATAAACTAGCTGTGCTTGTCTGCCTGCTAAAACCATGTGGAAGCTGGGAACTACTTCACTGGCTTCTGTAACACCTTCGCATGACCATACCATACTCCCAGGTTCTCTGTTCCAAAGATGCAAATTCTTTGTTTTGCAGCATCTTGATGGGGGGGGAAAAGCTTCTTGAGAAGCTACAGACCACCAGAATATACCTATTTTTCTTAACACTCTTCCCAGAGACATAATTTTCAATGCACTCCACTGCTGACACATTTATCCACTGAATGACTAGTGTAGTCTACACCTCCTCTTCTTCAAGTCCTTTCTCCTGTGCCAGAATATCAGACTGTAGGATTTACACAGCTGCTGGGAAGAAGTGATAAAACAACATTCCAAAGAGCAGCTTTCAGGTGGGAAGGTATAAGCAGCCTGTGAGAGTGTGGCTGCATGTCATGCACAAGTTTCTCTTGCTAAATTTGCTGTTGAGCACACTCATAGATGTACCTACTTGATGATGACGTCATACTGTAGAGAATTTACAATGCTTTTCAGAAAAGAGGCCTTATTGTCCTTCCTGTGCCTGAAAGCCCTGCCTTGAGCATGTCTCAAGGTTTCTCCAAGGTTAGTCCTTGATTTCTGCCTTTATGTGGTTAGGGGCTAATTTGCTTACAGTATCTGAAGGTGCTTCAGATCTCCCTATGAGCTGAAGGTGCTCTGTGCCATTATTTCTGCAGGCTGCACTTACCTGGCCACCCGAGTTTGCCACTCTCTGTCACAGGGGACAGCGGTCCTGATTCCTTCCTTGTGGAATTTCAGCAGTATTCATGAGAGGGTGGATCCTGCATTACAAGGCTGAAGCCTACTGTCTTCAAGCCAAGAAAGTCAGTCCAGGATAGTGTGGTTCTGCAGCAGTGCCAGGACTGATCTGTTCAATATTCAGATCTTGAAGAATGACCAGCACTGCTTATGGTGGGTACAGAGACATTGTTTCCAAAACAGTTAACATTTGACACATAAATACAACCAAACCATTCTCTATGACAACTACTCACTGTCCACTTTCAACAAGTATAGATAAAAACTATGTATAGCCATCTCTTAATTCGCCTTATGCTACGGAAGGAGATACAAGGCGATTCAGAACTTGCCAAAAATGTTGCCACCAAACCTCCAGTAGTCACGAGTTTAGAATAAAAAAGGCAGCTATTAAGATATTAATTTCTATGTTTTCTGTATTACTCAAGGCAGAAAAATGATTCTAAAATTCTTTAATTCTCTTATTTAAAAATATTTTAGAGTTTAACTAATCTTAACAGAAAACTAGGTGTGCTTCAGTTTTAGTTGAAACCCAAAGAGATGTCAACAAAGACCGCTCATCCACAAAACACACTTTTGAAAATGTAAATTAAGTGCTTCAAAATATTGTTTTCTAGGGTAAAGTTATTTTATATCAGCCTAGCTGTATTCTTATGGAAGCAATATTTGGCATTGCCGTCAGTGGAAATGGCTTAGTAGGTCTAACTGTTGCAGCACTGTGTATAACAGGTTAAAATGAGCTCAGAAAGCAGAAAATTGGAATTTCACATGCCACTCTCACCCTCTGCTTCTTTAGATGACTAACTCTGCATCACTTTCTACCTGGATGTCATTCAGTGCTTTCACTTTTTTGTCCAGGTCTCTCCTGGTTCCACCACCTTTCTTTGCTTACCTCTACCATTAATTGATTTACAATATCTCCATGCAAAACAGCTGGCTCCCAAGATCTCGTTCATTTGGAATCACCAGTGGCTGGAATTGAGTAATTAAGTTTTTAAAAAAAGAAACCTCATGAACAGTTTATTTATCAGCTTAGTAAGATGGAGGTGAAATGGGAGAGGCAACGGGCCCACAGAAAACCCAGGGCCTTTGGAAAACCCAGGGCCTTTGGAATACCGGTGGTACTGATGTTGGAGGCAGCTGCAGTGGAGGAGAGCCCCCCACTGTTAAGTGTGATAGTGGAGTGGGAAACCAGCTGTGCCTGTGACATTAGAGCCCCTCTACAACTGAACAAACATATCAAAGGGCTGCATCAGATTGTGAAAAGCAGAACTACTTGAAGCAATTCACTTGGCTGCTGCCACTCTGCTTTGATTGATATGAACAAGTCTTATCTTCAAAAATATATACAGCTAAAGTGAGTATTTCTAGAATCACTTCAGATTGCATCTTGGAAAGGAAGAAAATTTTGCCTCCTCCCTGCCCCTCCTCCTCCCCTTAGGCTTCCTCCACTCTGGAAAAATCTTATGCATGGCTAAAACATATGCTAAATGTGGGAGGGAAAAAAGATACTTTCCAAATCTTCATGTCTTTGGCAGCAAAGCAGCTGTATATATCCCTGTTCTTTAGAAGTATGAATTAGGGCTGAAGAACTACTACTCCAAAATCTCTTACCTTTTGACAGATAATTTTTGTTTGTGGTGGCTATGGTTGTCAGCTGCAATTTGTCAAGCTTGGAACAGTATTTGATATTGGAGGAAAGGACCACCTTTTTCTTTTAAAGAAGAGGAAATCCAGGAGGAGAGTGACTGTCCATGCACAGTTGTGCATGTATTTTCAGTTTGGCTCATCTAATCTTGCAGCAACTGTCCTTGTTCAGCAGTACAGGTCTTGTGCTCTACAGGGCAGAGTGCAAGTTCTCAAGGGTAGAACCCTTACCTCCATCAGTCTCAGCATGGAGACTCAACTCTTGGTCCAGATATAGCAGCAGTGCTAGGGGATAACACTTGCAGTATCAAAAAATTTCCTCCCACAAGGTACATTGAATGTGATTGTGGCTATACAGGGAGTGAATCCAGTCCTCTATTTTCTTAATAGGTATTACATTAATTTCTAAGTGTGCTAAAAAATATTTTGGTTTTAAAAGCTGATTCTAACAAAGAAAAAAATTCTAAATATCGAGAGCTGACTACAAAAGCTTTAGGGAGAACAAAACAAGAGACCAATAGCCCCAGGAAGACAGAAAAATGCAGCATATTTTGATGAAGAAAAAAAGTCCCCTGAAAGGACAGCTGTATTTAAGAGTAAAGATGAAGAGAACTGACTCTAGGTTAAACACAATTCACGCAGGTTGGCCAATCCTATTCAATTGCTGTGTTGGTGATCTTTATTTAAAGGTCAGACAAAATTGTACCAAATCCACAGGAGGATTATTAAAATGCTTATTTAAGACAGTGGGTTGCTGTGGGAGACAGTGCTAGTTTCATTATATTTCTAACAGTGTTTAATTAGTTTATTATTGCATTTGGAATTACTTTCTTAGAGAATTTTGTCTTTTTGTACTGTTCAATACTCGCTTCCATCCACACTTCTTGCCAGAGCTGCAACAGAAATATAATTTTTTTGAGTTTAAATTCTGTATCTTAATCTTTGCATTTTATCAAAGCTCTCAGGCCTCACCAATAAGTTCCTATGCAAACAATCAATCAAAATATTACCCTCTGCCCCATTTGTCAATGCTCATCTTCTGCCCCTGATATTGGAGCAACATGTCATGCACTCCATGAACTTCAGAACCTTGTCATTCCAAGACTGATGATTAAATCATGGTTGTTTACCCTTTGGAAAGCTTAGTTATCAAGTGCAAGGTGACAAAAATATTTATCTAGAATGGTCTTCTGACCTTCTGTTCTCACAGAGGTTGGATAATTGGAAAACGTGTGCAGTAATACAGTCTGTAGGGCTGCACAAGCAACCAAAATCTCTGCAGCTTCTGAATGTAACCTACATAGAATGCAAAACCCTTTTGGAGCAGGAACAGCATTGTTGGATATTCTGCTTTTTCCTGTAACATGACAATGCTTTAAGTCAGGAACGCAAGCTTGTGAACAGTTTCCCAGTGGTTGAGAATGCTCAGTATCTCTTTGTTAAAATACCTCATTCTCCTTACCCAGTGAAGGGAGAAGCTGAAACCTTCCAAAAGACAGTCCTGTATGTGATTGCAGTACATCCAAAAAACTTTTTTCCCCCACCTTGCAGCTCACACCTGTCCAAGGCTTTGCAGCTGGACCATTTAAAGCCTCCACATACAATTCTTTAGCCTTCCAGTACCTAAAGGGGCTACAAGAGAGCTGGAGAGGGACTTCTTACATGGGCAGATAGTTGTAGGAATGGCTTTAAATTGAAAGAGGGTAGGTTTAGATTGTATATTAGGAAGAAAATATTTATTGTGAGATTGGTGAGACACTGGTACAGGTTGCCCAGAAAAGTTGTAGATGCCCTGGAACTGTTCAAAGCCAGGTTGGATGGGGGTCTGAGCAACCTGGTCTAGTGGGACGTGTCTCTGCCAATGCAGAGGGGTTGAAAACAGATGCTTCTTAAGGTCCCTTCCAACTCCAGCCATTCTATGATTCCATGATTCCACAATTCTATGAATACAAGAGCATAATGGCCCTGTGAAAGGCTTAAGTTGGAAACGCTGCACTCATTAGACTAAGCAGCTTAAAACACATTTTTGAGACTAAAAACGGATTGGCCCACACAGGTCTCTTTCAGAAACTTCTTTTTGTCATGTCTTTTGGGCAGCCTTCAGCTCTCAGCCAGCACCCAGCCCCCTCAGTCAGCTCAGTGCTGCAGGCACCGAGGGGCTAGAGGACAACTATCGAGCAGCTGTCATCACTGCCCATCTGACATGATAAAAACCAGAGGGAAGGAGCACTCCATGAGAAACATGAAGTTAGTTGCTTTGCTAAAACCCACCCTCCTATCCCGTTATGTTGTCCAATACCAGAGTGTGTACAGGATTTGAGCTTGTTGGATGTAGCTTGTTTCAGACAGCTCATCCTTTTCTCTTGGCAATAAAGTCATTGCCCTCTACAAGGAAAAGGCTGAACCATTCCCAAAAGTAGCAAAGCTAAGCTTGCCTCGAGGCAAGTCTCTAGTACCAAGGAGAAGAAGATATTCTTTAGGAGTACTGCTGTGGAAAGTGAACCTTGGTTTGTAGAGAAGAAATCAGATTCAACAACAATTTATAATGGAGCTACAAAGACCAAGTAACTTGATGTCCTGGAAGGGTTAGATATTTAGTTCAAGTTGGTGCATGTATTGTAAGATCTAACTGGAACTTTCAAGACAAAAAATCTCAGGATGTGAACAATCCAGTCTCCATTTTCATTACTGTGAGTTTAAGTTGAATTTTACACAGGGCCTGAAATGGGAGCACTGCTGGGTCCTTGCACTGCTCACTATGATGTAAATATATAAGGAGCCCAGCAACATACAGACCTAGTTTAGGATTGAAACTACTCTGAAAATTGTCCTTTAAGGCAAAATTGATTTCGTAATGTGTGAGTTCTGGAGGGAACATTTTCCACTTTAATTTTTTTTACAGAGAGTGTGCAAGTTGGTCTCTATCTTTCACAAAATGGTATTTGATATGAACTATTATTAGCTGAAAAAGATAATCTGTTCAGTGAAACGTGCTCATTTTCTGGTCCTAAACTGTCTCTGCTCCCTAGAAGCAACAATGCCACAGTAATTCAGAACACAGGCTCTGCTAATGTGATGCTTGATGCACATATTTATCAATCTGATAATCATGCTTAAAATAAGGCAGGGAAATAAAAAAGGCTGACTGAGATAGAATTCTGATCAAATGCTAGAGGCAGACACAGTCCAGGTCTGCTAGCAGAGAGTTTTACAAGAAAACAGAAAGATAAAATGCAATTTTACATTTTATTCAGTGCTGTTTATTCAGCTCTTTTTCCCTAAGAATCATTATCAATATTTTGAAGTTATTTATGCTTCCATTTCTGATGGAACTTGGGCTTGGTCAGCAAATCTTTTCCAGAATACAGTATTCTTTTTTTTTATATTTGCTCACAGATGTTTTAGGATGAGATATTGATTATCCTGCAAATGGGCAAGAAAGCAGTTGCTTTTGAACCAAAGGGCTGGTTTCCTCATTACAGTTCTAAACCACTTGCTGTTTTTTCAAACCTATTCAATCTCCTGGTTATGTTTCATCAGCTTCCCTTCAGGGCTGTTTTTTCTTGGCCTCTCCTCTCTCAAATCCTTAAAGCTCTAAAATTCCTGGGATATTTCACTATTCTATTAATGCTCCACAGAGCTGAGAGAACTAAGGGATAAGTGTGTGTGTGTGTCTTTCTATACATGTTTGAAAAAGTTAATGATGCTGTGATACTGCCACTCAAATATTATTGGTGATATGTTTTTGTGGTGGGCTGACCTTGACTGGCCACCAGGTACCTACCCAGCTGCACTTTTGCTATCCCTCCTCAACAGATGGGTGAGAAAATAAGACAGGGTCACGATACAGACAGGGAGATCACTCACCAGTTACTGTCACAGGCAAAACAGATTCAACCTGGAGAAAATTAGTTCAATTTTTTGCCAATTAGAGTAGAATAGTGAGAAAACTAGAAAAAACTAAAACACTTTCCCCCATCCCTCCTTCTTGCTGGGTTGAATTTCATTCCCTCACTCCTGATTCTTTTATTGGAGGAAGTAGGGAGGGAGGAATGGGGGGTGGGGCTTGTGGTAAGTCCATAACATTTCATCTCTGCTGCTCCTTCCTCTGCTCTCTTCCCTTGCTCCATCATGGGGTCACTCCCATGATGTACAGTTCTTCAAGAGCAGCTCCAGCATGGGTGCCCCATGGGCAGCAGCTCCTTCCAGACAACATGTTCCTGGCAAGGGCTCCTTTCCATTGACTGCAGATTCCTTCAGGGCATGTTCACCTGCTCCACCATGGTCCTCAATGGGTGGCAGGAGGACAACCTGCTCCATTACATCCTTCTCCAGAGGATGCAGGAGAACCTCTGCTCCAGCATATGGAGCACCTCTTCCCTCTCCTTCCTCCCTCACCTTGGTGTCTGCAGGGCTGTTTTTGCAAATTCATCGCACTCCCCTTTCTCACGCAGCTGCTGCACCGTGTTTTTTCACTCTTCGTAAATATCTTATCACAGAGACGCCACCAACGTTGCTGAGGGACTCAGGTTTAAGCAGCAGCAGATCCTTTTTGGAGCCAGCTGGAAATGTCTCTGGCCCATATGGGGGCAACTCCTGGTTTCTTCTCAGAGAGACCACTCCTGCTGCCCTCTCTGCTACCAAAATCGTGCAGCATAAACCAAATGCTTTTTTTTTAAGACGTCAAAAGAGTATTTGGCTAGGAATGTGGTGGTCATCAAGGATGCTTTTGAAAATCTTGGAAATCTGATTTTTTTGTCACAGATATAAAAACACTGTGAGCTGAATCTTAAGAGAAAAGTAGAAGGTTAAGAACAAAAGTTAATACAAGTGTCTTGTTTTCTTGTTAAACCAAGAAGAATTACTCTCCTGAATAGGTAATTCACAGCCCTACCAGTTTCCTAAAGATCTCTTTGTACTAGATACAAATAAAGCTGGAAGCTCATGAGTTTGAAAGCAAAGGAAACATAGGGAACAGGGATGTGAGGGCTGAAATATCAGAAGAACATATATATAAAAGTAAATGGAGGCATTTTGTGCATCTTTGACCTCACATGATCTCTGTGGTCACAGAGTAAATATGAGACAGCAGCAGTTTTCTGAATTTTCTGAACTAGAAAATTCATTGTAAGCATTCCCTTATTTGAATTTTACAGCCAAACTTTTTGTTTCCCAACTGCTGCAAACTTTTGTAATAGGCACCCCTATTTTTAAGTGAAAATGTGTGAATGAAAAAAATCTTAGCACCTTCAGGCTTTGGGTGGTGAGGCAAAAATTGCTTTTGGCAGAAAAAAAAGTTTGAACTAGGAAGAGATTCAACATCCAGAGGCTGCTGTTATAATAATCCACCAGTGTTGTAACACAATATCACACACCATCTAATGTCATCATCATTCTCTTACATGGACGGTCGTGGGTGCAACATTTGCCTCGCAGTGATAAACATGAACGTCAAGGTCTGTGAAGTTACATTTGTGTAAAAACTGTGTTGTTGGAGGTTGTCATTTAGAAGAATGATGAATGGAATCACAATATTCTTTAAAAGTGTCCTTGAAGGAAGCTTGAGGCATAGCATCTGCTATAATCAGTGCTTCCTGAAATGACCTCCTTAATGAAGGACTGACAAAAGCACACGAAAGAAAAAGCATTTTGCATCTTCTTATCTATTCTGGGATCTAGACTAATAGTTTTCTATTGCAATACCCTACCTCATGGGTAGGGTATTCTGGTCAGTGAGAATGAAGCACATTCCAGCTCACACATGGGAATAAAGCAGCTGAGCAGGGTGCAGCGTGGAGGGCTGCTTCCTCTCCTGGCGGGGGCTATCTAAGAGGCAGCACCTTGCCTTGCTGTACGCCCATAGCTGTGGGCAGCTTTACACCTCTTCCCTTTCCTTTTCTCTGTTTAAGGTGGGGCTGTAATTGGTCCCGACTATTTCACACCTCCTTTCCCTTCCTGAAAAATGGCTGAACGGCTTCCAGGCTCTGGTAGGACCCTGTCTCCCCATCAAGCTGACGCTCATACGTCAAATCCTTTGACAGGCCACTTTATAAATACAAATGTTGGAAGAATTTCGAGAACTTGACAAGCAACAAATGTTTGGCTTGGTTAAAATTTTAAGCTAACCAAACCAAACTGAAAGCGTTCACACCTGTTTTCCTCTTGTTTTCTGAGGTATGTTCCAGGCTGAACTGTCAGTGTAAGACAAAGACCAACCAGTGAACATAACATAGAGAGCAGTACGAATTATTTTGATCTTTCAAGGAAGGACATTCTCAGATAAAGAAGGAGACCAAGCAGGTGAAAATTCTGTTTTGTCTGAGGTGTTTTGAAGGTCTGGAAAGCACTTTGTGTATTGGAGTGCCCATGAGAGTCTGGAGGGAAAGTCAGCTAGGGAGTGGTGACTCCAAGGGTACACATCATTGTGGAGTTAGACGTGGTTACTATGTTGCTCCTTCTACATCCTGCATCACTAAAACCTCACAGTGAGAGACACTAATTGAATGATACAGATAACTGATTTTTGTAAACACAAAGCAAGTGAAATAAATAAAATTCTTAGCTAGTGTAAATTAGCTTAGCCTGAATGGTTTTAGCAGTTATGCAAAACTGAAGCAGGAGATCAGAGAATCTTTCCCAATATACAAAATATTAAGTAGCATAAGTTTGTTAATAAATTATTATTATTAGTAGTAGTACTATTAATAGTATTATTAGTATTAATAGTATTAGTATTAATAAATATTAAATACATGTCAGGGTATGTGTATTATAAGACCATAATACAATAGCAGCATTCTGGTTTTATATTTTTTAAATTCAACCTCAAAATGGATTAAGTTGATGATATTTTGAGGATACCAGGTTTTATTTAGAAATAAAAAAGGAGCAAGTCTTGCAGTGTATCTCAGTAATAGTCTTTCCTATTTATGGCAAGTAGTCTATGTGGCAGCTCTTCAGAGCAGAACTGGAACAGGTCTCAGGTTGGGTGACACTGACGTGGTTCGCTGACAAGATGAGCCACGCAAAAGTAGTGTCATTAAAAAGAATGTGCCATTTTCTGACACAACTGAATACAGGACTTGGCCTTCCAAAAACCAGAAAAAAAAGTGCTCTACCTGGAACTTTTCTCATTTCTGTCAGAATTCCAGTAAAAGCCCCCATGATTCCTCAGAGCTACCAAATAATTTTTGGCTTTTAAAACCTTACTTTTCCCTTTAGCTTCTGATGATTAACTCTCCCTGTAAACTGCTTTGTAATACTCTGCATGGAGGACAGTATATAAAAATAAATTGCATTGAGTTTGATCCAAACCTCATTTGACTCAAAATTACGCTGAGGTTTTGGGCTGCCTTTTTTTTCTACCTCCACATTTCTAAGTCTGGCTGGCAAGCCAAATTATTTCTATTTGCTCTCATAAAGGCTAAATAAAAGGGCAAACAACTCAATGCTTTTTCAATAAAATTCATGTTGTTATTTCAAAATGTAGTTCTCCTTTGTTAGTCCCCACCCCCATATACTCATTCACACACAATGCCACTTGGGTTGCTCATGTCTTTGCGTATTACAGTCTGCAGAAATTATGGAATAAGGTTCTGCCTCTTTTGGTAAACCTGATTGCTGAAGAAAGAGCGAGTCTGTTGGAAAATTAGCCTTTATTTACAACACTGACAACAGTGAAAAGATGCAGCTTCGTGTTATTGTGCTGAGGTTATTACCTTCCTAGTAGCAAATCTCAGGACACCCAATTAAAGTTTAACTTGCAGTTTGCAACAAGCAGCCTGTAAAGTTTGCTGGAAGGGAGCTGCCATATTGTCATTCAAAGTACTTTATATTAAACAGCACAAGACAGCGACAAAACATCTAATTATCTGATTACACTGCAAGAATAGTTTCTTGCATGCACTGAATTTTGCATACCATCAGTGAACACAGACTGTGTGCATCAGTGACTCACATAAACACAACAAAAAATGAAAATAAGATAGGACAATGTGTCTCTGCTACTATTGTTCCTAAACTGCAAGACAGTTTCACTACTACTTCAAATTTACAGTGGGGATTCTGGGGACATCCAGCTCAGGAACAGAAATTTGTTCTGTTCTGGTTTTGGCCCTGTACAAGGTGCACGTTTGCCAGAGAGAGACTGGACAGTCTGGGTGGACACCAAGATGAAAGCTTTGCACCAGCTGTTTGGCAAAGGAGGTGCTCCATGGAGTCAAAAGATTTTTCTAAGAGACGATGAAGTAAAAAAAAATGCAGCCTTAATCTTATTTCACATATGCCTGCCCCTGCCACTGTACAAGAAGCCCTTTGTAGGGTGGTTGGGGCTAATAATGATGTTCCTGTGGTATGAAGGAGGAGGAGGATTAGCAGCTACTTCATGAAGAACTTCTTGCGCACTTGCTCTTACCCTGGAAAGATCCAAGAAAAAACATCCAGGAGCCCAGGTGGAAACCTAGGCATAAAACAGTTAGAGAAAATAAATAAATTTCAGATTTATGCCTAGGTTTACCCCACAGCTGCTCATTTCTCTGAGCATTTCAACAGGTAACAAAAGCAGAAGAGCATCAGCAAGGATGCTGCACTGTTTCCCATGGCTGTTCTGCTGGTTAGTCCCACCATGGCTGGGTCACCAGATGATTGCACAGATAATATATCTGGTACTGCACGTGCAAAACAAAACATGGGTAATGCACTCTCACTTCTTTTGCTATGGTTTGGGGCAAGACAGAAGGGAGAAAAGGGTTTCTTTTTATATCTGATGAGAATAATAAATTCAGTGGAGGCAGTTTTTTGCCGTGCCACTGCTTTACTGTGAGTATCTTCACATGAGCCGTAATACAGTCCAACTTCTTCACAGTTCCAACTCTTTATACCATTAAACACAAATCATGGCCTCTAGAGATCCCCTTTTACAGAATGGAGAAGCAATTTAGCCTCCATAACATATCAGTCTCCCGCTTGTCCTGAAAAGGCTGTCAATTGTGCTGAATTATGTATAAAATCAATGCGAGGTGCTGTCTGCCAAAGATGGGTTGACATTAGCAATTTTATTTTCACTAAGGGGGGTCACAAGTCCCAAATCTTCAAGATCACAGAATAAGTGCTCATTCCATCCCTACTTCTCCAGTTCTAAAATTATACCCATTTTGACTCTTTTTAGAATTAAAAAAAAATCACAGTAAGATGCTGCTACTATGAAAAACCTCTTCAGTTGTCTGCAATGGGCAAATTTATATAGTGTTTTTGATGGGGTGCTATTATAATCTGCCCTTTTTACCTACTTTCATTATAATCTCTGTTAAGTGGACATTCACAAACATTTTCTTTTTGTCAGGGATCCCACAATATTCAGTAAACAAATTGAATATTGTTATATTCAATCAAACAAAATTTACACTCAAAGCTCATTAAGGATTTTCAAGTAGTGGAGAAAATCTCCCCTGCAATAAGATGCATAATTATGCAGAAGTAAAACATGTTCATGTGCATTGAAGGGACAATTAACCTTGTGATGATCTTCAGAGAAGCCTGATATTTTGTTTGAGACTTAATATGAATCCTATCCTTGCAAAATCACCATCACTGTGCAGGTGGCCCACAGACCTACAATAAATACTTACACAGCATCTAGCTCATGACCCACTTTGTACTTTATGTTTTTTCCTACTGTACTTATGAGTGGAGCAGTGTTAAAATCTAATTTCACAGCATCATCTTCTCCCTCTCCTCTAGAATGGCAGCTGATCTGATATTCCTGTGGCAGCTACTAAAAGTCTGAGTGTCTAGTGGTCTTTGAGATCATCAGCCAACAAAATTGCCATCAAAATTCTCTTCCAAATACTCAGTTCTGAAATAGATTTCTGTAAAAGCTCATTTAAACAGGGTCACCTGTCTTCACAACACAGTCCAGAGTTCAGCAAACACAGCACCTTAGTGAATACAGTGAGTTGTTACAAAATATGAAGTCATTAAATGACATTTTTCAAAAGGAAGTCAACCGATAATTGATAACAACTTGGAATTGTTATGTCAGTCTCTATTTCCTGAAAGAAGTGTATTCATGCATACATTACTGGTGATTCAAGGTTGTTTATCTTCAAATGCTATCAAGTAAGGCTGAAGGAATAATATAGATGTAAACATTTCCCTGAGCTGATTGCTTGGGGGGCCATCCCCAATGGGAGCATCTCAATTGACTCAGGAGCGTTGGGTCTGAACCCCCTTTGGACGGGCAGTGAATGAATAAATTCTGCCACTCTCACTCACCTTCTGTAATGCACTGCTCCAGTATATATGTTGACACTACTCAGTTTCACAGGGGAAACATTTTTCATGCGAACTTGACCCGATGGACTGCTATTCAGCAAAAAGGATTGCTTTCCAGCCTCTGAAGGACACGCCTGAAGCCTAGGGCTCAAAAGGTTTCCTTGCGGTCATCAACCCATACTAAAATCTTATTGCCATTTAAGATTGCCTTCAAAGAGCTGAAGGCTGAGTGGAAATGTCCAGAAAACAATTCATTTTGTGAATAAATGCAAAGGATTTGTGAACTGTTTCCTTCACGATAAAATCTAGAGATTTCCACGAGATTTTAATAGAAAAACTCATTAGTTTCAAAATAATGGCATTCACTCAGCATATCAAACACCAAGGCATAGTTCCTGAGCATGGGCTGGGGCTTTTTTACATCCCAAACAGTAGTTCAGGTGTTACAGTATTTTCCTAGGTATAGCAAGTATTTAATTAGTCATACCAAGAAAGAACAACAGGAAACACCAAAGTAACTAACTCTAAGTTAGAGCTTGGATTTAGACATTCTACAGTCAGATAATTTGGTCTCTAGTCAGTGTGAACTTTTGCCACACAAAAAAATGGGAAGATCAAAAAACTTGGCAGTAGCCTGGAATTCTTTGTTATGAAACATGACAGCAGAGCAGGTCTTTGAAGTTGCCTCTCCCATTCCATGAAGAGTTTTTAAGGGTTGGGTTGACTATTTTTGGTTGTTTTTCTTGTTTACTTTCCTTTTGCCCAAATGAGGAAAAATCAGTTCTCAGAAAGGGCTCTGAATATTGCTTCCTGACTAGGTCAGGCTAAAAGAGAAACTTTTGTTTATTTCTCAGTTTATCTTGAAATACCCTTACTGAGCAAACTGCTCTTTATTAACTTCAAGTCAAAACATACCAGCAATGATTCTACATTTTTAGTGTAATTCCCTCTAATCATCCTAGCACACTGCATGTTTTTATAACTGCTTCACACAATGCCACCAGTAATGAATGTTCTAGAATTGGAACATAATTTTGATTATCTGACCATTACTTTTGATTTATGGCACACAGAGACAGCTGGGTTTTTATAAGCTCACTCTGCAGTACTGCAGATAACAAATGTAATGTAATAATCAGACTTCTGTAATTTGGAACCCAGAACGGGTGGGTCCATGGATCTGTCTGTCTGTATATACCCATACCATATCAACACATTTTATCTTCAGAAGCAGGAGTATAAAACTAATTTGCACAATGCTACTATTCATTATTCATACCCAGAGCAAAATATGTTTCTTTCAGAATCAGTATTTAGGCTCTCTGGGAGGGAGTGAACCACCTGAAGGTGGTTTCATGAAATTACATAAATGTGTACCACCATGAGGTTTAAAAATGCATTACTGCTTGAAAAAAAAGTCTCTCAAAATGAATATATTTTAAGCAATAGTCATAAATAAAATCCATTGTGAGCAATGAAAAATCTAACTTTTTTCCTGGGTGCAACACAGGAAAACAGGAACTCTACAAGCATGTTCTCTATTAGGAGGAAAAAAATAGCCAATTTAAAGAGGAAGAGGTTGGTCACTGTTTTTTCACAGAATATTGATTTAAGGTCTGAAAACAAGAGCAAAAGAGATTCTTACAAAAACTGAAAATGGGTAAGTAGAAACAGAAACAAAAGTGGAAGTATTTTCTCAGCCTTGCCAAGAGAACTAAGAAAGTAGAATTTGCTTATAGAAGGCAAAAGGGTTTAAAAACTATATAGTAGATGGGAAATGCAACAAGCAACAAGAATAATTCATAAACCAGAGTGCATTCCCTTTGTTAATGAAAGACAAATGCTCTTAGGTATTTTCTGAAACATAGTTGGGGGAGAAGAATAAAGATAGAAGCAAATAGAAAATAATGACCATCTTGTTGAGGCAGTAAATGATTATAAAGGTGGCAAGGCATGCAGGAGATGAAATGTGTGGGTACATTCCAGGGGTCCTACCTGGGCAGCTTTTTTGTGCTCAGAGAAGAGCGGCAAGAGACCTGCAATTATGCATACATCTTCTGAGAGGCAGCAGTTACACACACAAAAATGCATTCTCTGCAGCCAGAGCAACAGGAGAGCAGCTCAGGGAGCACATGTCCACCACCTCACCCCGACTGATCTTTCCAAAAAGCTCTCTGGGTGGGGTTGCAGTGTCACGTTGTCACCACAGGATATGTCCGTCTGTGGCAGAAATGTCAAGAGAGCACATAAATGTGAAATCTGATTATGAGTGCCTACTGTATCACTGGCAATTGCTGCATTTTTAGATGTCCTAGAATCCCACAGAGGTTTCGGGGGTAAAATACTGTTCAGGACACTGAACTTTGAAAAGGAAGAGAAAGCCTTCCCAGTTACTGCTGTGTGGAGAACACGTCCTCCAGCCTGCAGCAAAAAAACCAAACCAAAACAAAACTTAAGACCTTGATTCTTTGTGGCTTGTAAACTGAAGATTACATAAAACCTGGTGTGAGTTTTGGCACTGTTCAACTATCTAGGTAAACTGAGGAGGGAAACTGGGAAAGCACAGTGCTGGAATGTAACCCAGCAGGACAGGAAGCAGCACTAACACCAAAAATTCCAGAAAAGAGACATCTCCAAGTTCTCCGTTACACCCAAAAAGACATTTGGGCAGTACACAGGCATGGATTGGCTGAAGAGTGTCTTGCATTGATCCATCAGAGTCCCTAACAAATAGGATGCTCTTTCCATATCTGTGTGATGGAAAGCATCTTGGGTCCCTGTGGGGAACACTTAGCCTTTTTTCTTTAGCCTTTCTTCCCCACTTCTGTTTCCCAGCTGGGCTTTGTTGCTAAAGGGAAAGATTTTCATTTTTCCTGTGACGTGTATTAAGTAAAGGGAAATTATCCTATGCTTTAAAGAAATTCCTAGCAAAGATCCTTGTCTAGAGAGAGACTAAACATTAAAGTTTATTTAAGCAAATGCAAAACAAATAAAAAAATAAGGACACCATACAAATCATCAAATACAGGATCATCCCTGGCTGAAAACTGTGTATAAAATATACCACTGTGGATTAGGTATTTAAGCATTCGACTGACTTTTCTGATTTTTATTTGACTAATAAATATTGACTAAGGTAAAAGCAGGAACTTTGCTTTTACACTCCTGAACCAGAAAGGTAAATCTGCCAAAATCATGCTACCACTGCTACCAGGAAGGTTCCTTAGGAAGGTGGGAGCAGTTGTGTAAAGGAAGAATTGGCAGTGGCTTACACATGACATCTCTAATAACTACAGAAAGGTTTTAGAGACCCTTTTGGGGATTGTGTGTCCCATCACCTGTCAGAACATATTTTCCCTTGGGTGTTAAGGTAAATATGTAAATGTTCTGGGTAAGAAGTCTAGTCCAAAAAATTACTAGAAATATCCAGAATATCAAGAAAGAGAACTCCCAAGCAGCAGTCTTCATGTGGCTTTTAGTCACTTTGCTACTTTGGTACCAAAATAATCACTTGGGAGTTCAACTACCTGGAGGGAGAATGGTGAGTACCTTTTAGACTATTATGGGGTGAGTGTTAGCATATATTCATCAGTATTTGGAAATCCCAGAGAAAATGCAGTAAGGTAGACCCATCCACACATAAGGCCATCAATATCCATTTCAAATGTTTATTTCCTGAAACCACTCCTCCCCACCTTTATCAGCCTTGAAGGTGAGAATGATATAGGCTGTGAAAGACTATCATTGAAAGAAAACACAAATTGCAGAAAGGCTGAAAGGTCAAAGTTGCTACAGCCTCATTTCTTGCCAGTAAGTTCCCTGGGATACAGTGTCTACAAAGCAGAGGTAATACATGCCTCTACCAAATGCCATTTACAAATTAGGCTGCCAAAATTTCCGTTTTTCAAAAATATTGTAGGGCCCAACGTTCAGCCACCTTCCTCTCAGTGCAGCCCTCAGATGGGCATTGAAACAGGTATCACGGGTACAAAACCTGGTTGCACATTTCTAGAATAAGGATGAATCTGAAACTTGATGAAAGATGATCAGTTCAAACATCTTTTTTCTTCTTCTATAAGCATTTGAGATGCAGAAAAATCATCTGCCTTTTGTTCTGTTCAGCAGACCTAATGCTGAACTATCACTAGGTCTGATAACTGTTGCTACAATTTCAAAGGAGCTGTAGAGCTGGCTGTTTGTCTGATCAAGATAAAGCTCCTACTGCTGAGCAGAACAGCCAAGTGCTTATAAAAGATGACCTCTGTCCACTTTTAACAAAAAATTGTGTGCTAGAGCCCAAACTGGAAATCTTTCACAGCTCTCTCCCCCAGTGTGTCTTTTAACATTCAATGTCAATGAATAAAGTTCATTTAGCATTTCCAGTTTGTTGGTTCAAAGTAACAATAATAGATTATGCTTGAAATACATTTTTGCATAATTTTTTGTGCTAAAAGCAGTCTTCTGCTTATTTAACATGCATTGACAGTTTAAAATCTGCCCTTTATGAAAGTTTTCTTTACTTAACTATGCATGGTCAGACTTTATTTCCACGTCCTGATCTACATCCTTTGTTCTGTATACTACAAATTGAATTTGGAAATAGCGTAATGGTGCTTGTTGGGAACTTTGACACATTACTCGAAAATCAAGGCTATATTACAGCATCAAGTTATAGCTGAAAATGCATGATATAAATAATAGCCAGGTGTGCAGAAGTTGAAATAGCATATCCCAGCCTGAGAGGATTGCTACCTTTCGTCAGGAGCAAGAAAAAGGAAGGAGACATCCCCCATGCAGCGTTACCGCTCCCCAAATCAGATTTTGGGACTTATGTCTCGAAGTCAAATTACGTAAATTATGTTGTGAGTGCTGAGGAAGCACTGAAGTGGCACCAGTGAAGAGCCTTCCTCCCAGATTAACTTGCTGCCAGAGCCTAGTTCCCCCCTCTGTCCACTGAGGGCATTTCTCACACCGTTCACACTTAGGTCCCTAATGTCTATAAATGTAGGCATTAAACCTGAGCAGACTGCTGCAAGAGAACAAAGACAGAACTGCTGTACCTACTATGCTTGCTTTGTTTGCAAGTAAATCATGGTAACAGGTTAGAAACATGTTTACTAATGACAAATCTCCTAATGGGGCTTTTTGATAGAGCTCCATGACTGTAAGCACCTCCTTGAAGGACACGATTTGATGTGCACTCAGGTTAGCAGGGGCTTGTCTTCACTTCAGCACAAGAAAGTTCAGGCAGCAGAGGACTGCCACAATATTTATGCAACTTGCAGCATAATCACACATTCATTAAACTGTCAGTCTAGATATGAGCCAAAAAATGATGCAAGTTCTTATTTAGATAATGCACATTAAACCAAAGAGCTAGCCATCACTGGGGAACTGAAAATTGTGAATTCCCAGAAATCCCAGCACAGATCACTTTGCTTTTACCTGGGAACTTTCCTTCCATATTTGTGCTGGGCTTCTATATGCAGCTAGCTTTCAGTCTGGCAGTAGGAAATGCCAAAGAAGCACTCACAACTTCTCACAGAACTCAAACACATTTTGGGTACTTTTTATTTACTGTAGTCAGGGCTGCTCAGGTGGAAGAAAAAATGCCAAACCAAGCACCAGATCCAAAATTAGCATTTTATTCAGAACGTTGGGGTCAGAGGTGTATCATTTATATTCTGGTACACAATACAGAGGCAAAGCTGTTCTCAGAAGTCTCTCCAATTTGAAAGCTCCTTCCCCC
>VXBC01011975.1:0-10321 GCA_013399945.1 Ploceus nigricollis
GTGTGTGTGTGTATGTGTCTGTATTCTTTTTAAGTATCATTTGAGAGAATTGGTAGTAGGAAATTTGTAAAGGAAGACCAGAGTATATTTAGTTATTCTGTTCCTGCACCAGATTGTCTGGGCATAATAAATAGAATACAGCCCCATGTCTCTTAATTTGATATTTTGAAAGTCTCACACGCTCTTTTTGCCTAAGGTAGACAACTATTCTGCTATTAAAGTTCCTTTAATACTACCCAGGTCCCACTGAAGTAAATGGGAATTGTTAAACTGTGGGCAGAAATAGGCCTTCAGGATACATCCTTCCATTGCTACTTATTTCCTTTTATTTCATCACATTATGTCATCATAAGTATATCTGCATTCTTGAGGAAGGTGCATGAGAGAGAAAGAATTTCATTTCCCAGGAAAGGTCACATTATTTTCCAAATCTAGAATGAGTTGAGGGAAAAAAATTGGAGGAGGCCTCCAAAGCTGTCCTGTAACACAAATTAGTTAGTACCTGGTTTTTTTTAAACACCCATTAACATATGCCTAAATATTAAATGTGATTTGCCCCTGCAAATATCTTATAAAGTATCTTGCAATACCAATCTGTAAACTTTTGCTAGAGGTCAGAAATTTTTTTTTGTCAAAAAAGTCCAACTTTTTCTGAGTGGTGTGAATCTGCTGGTGTAACATTACACGGAAAGCTCTGGCAACTATGTGGAACAGGTTTGAGCAGCATTGGTTGCCAGCAACATGTCTTTGCTGTTGCTCCCACTTGTTTTCCACATTACTGAAGTCGCTCTAGCACTGGCAACATTCAGGTTAAAAAATATCTTTAAACAAAAGTTCAGTGCCTGAGAGGATTTAAATAGTTTTGAAATATCATCTGACTTGTCATGGGTAAATTGGGCTATTTTCCAACAAGATTGTGGTTTAAACAGAGATGTGGCTATCCGCACTTGAAGTGCCATGGGGACAGGGCCTCAAAATCTAACTACAATATATAACCAGATGCTGACAAAGCTGTGAACACTGGGGGTGGCAGTTACGAAGCAGAACATCATTCCCACAATCTTACTCCCACAACTCCCTTGCTTTTGGTGTCCTACACATCCTCTTCTACCCAATATGGTCCATAACAGCCTATGTGATACTCTTTGATGTTTTGAATTCCTTGCTCCTGGACAGGGCAATGCAGTGTGTTATAAACGAGGATGTCACAGCTGGCTCTGGTTTTGTCCCACAGGTAGGCTGCAATACCCTTGGTGAAGCGAGTGGTGGTTAACTTGTTTCCAAGTGTGTATTTCAACCAGCAGGGCTAGAGATACAGAAACCAAACGGGAAGCAATTACATGGCCGAGACAAAGCACCAGAGTACACACTGACTTGCTAAAATTACACATCCTTATATCCTCCAGAACACAGTCCTATATAGATATCATTTCCATGTGCATCTCAGCTGTGGGCTGTTTGAGGAAAAGACCTTTTACAGTTTCAGTCAGGTATTTAGCACAGAAATCCTTGGAATGCTTTCCTAAATATATTAATGAGTGGGATATTTGATGTAGTTGTTCCCTGCTGCTGTCCTCCACATTTTCATTATAACTCTTCTTATTTAACTTTATTTTTGTTTGGTTTTGATTCTTTATGTGCACTGTAATCAGTCACTTTGTCAGGGATTTTTAAACTGGAATGCAATTCATCAAGAATTTGCTCGGACTGGTTTTTGGACATTTAAAAATGTATCAGTTGTACTGTTTAGCAAAGGGTAGCCTGTTAAACTGCTGAACCTGGTCTGATAGAATACCTGACTGGTATTCATACACTAGTGTGCTATGTTTACAAAATGAACCATACAGGATTGAACAGCTGAAATCTACTCAGACACAATGAAAATTCTATTGCTTTTTATATGAGATATTCCTGAAGCTGCTGTAAATTTCAATGGGAGTTCAATATCTGGAGCACATTCAGATCTAATTTGGAACCTGAATTACATTTAAATTTAAAGCCTAGATTGTTTTTAAGTTTGTTCACCCAATCTTATCATGCAGTGCCTGTTTTTCCTTTGCAGTTACTCAGAGTCCACCAAGCTCTACTCAAATTGTTTATTAGCAGGAGCTGAATGCTTCCATTTAAAGGGGAAAATCAGATGTGCATTCCTTCACTTTTTTTTTTTTTTCACAAAAGCTTAATTGTATGAGTTAGTGTGGTTGTTTCATTACTTTCACCTCAAATATTTTCTTTAATCAGCTCCAAAACAAGATGGAAGTAAGACTTCTGTGAGACAAGTTGTGAAGTCTAAATGTTCCAAGATTTCTCTGAGTGAATGGAAGATGTTTCTCAGCACTGAAATCACCTCCTGCTGTGCTACTGTTGATGTCCCACAACAAAGGAGGTTCCAGGAATACTTGCAATACAACAGAGAGCAATAAATGTCAGTTAAAACAACTTTTATGCCATTTGAAGTGTTTGTTATCATAATAAAATGTATTTAAAGTCTTGTCTCACTGAATGAACACCGGGTAGAAAAACCACTGCAGCAGGAAGGAAGCTTTGGTCATCTCACTCTCATTACACCAGTACCAGTCTACTGCACTGCACCTGCTGTTGGCTGCCAGGGAGAGCCCTGAAGGCACAGCAGCAAATTGCTTCCATTGAGTGCTCATACTTCTGAAACCCACTTCTTTTGACACTTCTCAGGAAGGCATAATTGGTTATCTTTTAGTTTGCAATGTACCAATTAACTCAAACAGCTGAACTTTTTTTCTCCCAGCACAATTTCCAAGGCATTAAATCCCCTTAGTTTAGAAATATGTTTGTATTTTCTTTTGTTTTTCAAAATAGTAAAATTGTACTTAATTCAGGTGAAATATCATGATGCTCTGATATGTTAGACAGAAATGTTGCTACTGAGAACTCAGTAGTTACATCTGAGGAAAGCCTCCCATACTATGCATGGTTTTCTGACAAAAGGAAATACATTAATATTAACTATATAGTAACGGGAAAGAAAACAGTTGATTAAATGATGCCTTCTTAACTTTGTGCCATAGAGGAGAAAAAGCAGTCACTCAACACACAGAGGAAATAGAGTTTAACAGAATATTTGGATTACAGTGTGATTAGATGGCAGATTTTATTGCTACAGGCATAAAGCTGGAAAAAATGTACTGTGGCTGTCTATGGCAGGTGTGATTTTCATCATATCAGCTGGGTGATTGGACAGATTCATTTTCTAGGCCAATTCTCCTAAATGCATAAATGTGAAAATAGGTACATGCTGTACCTATCTGTGCGTTTATCATAAAAAGGTAAAGGCACAGATTTGTAGACTCTACTAGTTTGGGCTAAAGAGGAAGCCCAAAAGATAAGAGAAATACTGTCCAGGAGATGGAAACCAACACAATCCTGTTTCCCTTTATTATACTGTGCATAAATTACACAGTAGGGACTTACTGAATGTCCCTCTGCAAGAAATATTTTAGTCATTTGAC
Organism: Ploceus nigricollis; assembly: GCA_013399945.1. Lineage (NCBI taxonomy): Eukaryota > Metazoa > Chordata > Aves > Passeriformes > Ploceidae > Ploceus > Ploceus nigricollis. The sequence continues at coordinate 3,486 of VXBC01011975.1, forward strand.
TTTTTACCACACACTGGGGAATCAATTGCAGGATAGAAAGTCTAAGAAACTAGAATACATGGGTTACAGAATTCATGGAACTTTATACTCTTTTTGTTAGTCCATCTTAGTCGTATTTCAACCTATATGCATACTTTTGTCTTCTTTTGTAGTTTTGGCACAGACTGAGATATCTTTTCCCTTTGCAAATCTGAGACTAGCATTCAGAATGGATACTAACATCCATTTCAACTTCAGGAAAACATTCTCCTTCACCATTGTCAATGTTATTTGCTATCAGCAAGCTTGCTTGGTTTAGGAATGAAAAGGCAGGTGGTTGGGCACAGGCCTGTGCAGACACCCATGCCCTGTTGTGGCAAATTCTGTCTGTCTGGCAGTGCAGCTGGACGTGCAGAACTGCACCTTCCCCAAGAATGAATCAGGTAGGCTGATGGCAAAATGATAAAAAACCTCTGTAACCTCATTTTCTGGGGCATGAATAGCAGCTGAATTTAATTTTTGAGGTGACTTCTTATACATTCTGGCTTGACCTGAGAGTTTTCTGAAAGACTCAAATTCTGCTAGCAGTTAGTCAGATTCTTGTTATAGGAAAAACTCAGCATGGTTTTCCAAGCACATCAACTAGTTCTATTGTGAGCCCCACCTCCTTTGACCAGTACTGTGGACATGAAACGAACACCTCTACTCATCACTCTCTGACATCCCAGTTGCAAGTTCAAAGCATGTGCTTCAGGCTTACAGTCACTGTTCAGATGCTGAGGGCAGTTGTTTTCTTCTCATGAATATGAATATCCTGTTCAAAATAAATGTTGGCAATCTGTGGTGGCCTAGGACTGAAAACAATTCCAAATTAATCTAGCAGGTTGTCAAGAGATCAAAAATACCATCAGTGTATGAGCTGATGCAACTTACTGCAAGTTATATAAACCAGGAAGGCATCTTAATGGAGTGATTGATGGCACAGCAAATACTATTGCAAGAGGATTTTAGAGTTAACCCATCATTTAGGTTACCTTTCCATCAGCTGAGTAAAATTCTATTCACTTGCCTAACATTAAATAATTAAATTTAACTAGCTATAATAAAAAGTGTAGGAGAAGAAAAACAAAATCAAAGATACACTGTATTTTGTAAGGTGGGACTGAACATGAAACCCCCTGGTATAAAGAAAAGTACCCAAACACACACAGCCTTCTGTTAAGACCTGAAATATTTTACAAGGTGAAAAAACTGGTCTCACTGAAGAGAGTGGTATGTCTTCCACTAAGTCATTCAAGTTTCAAAGTCAGGATCAGACTGAGGTAATTCCCTCTGTTTAAGAACCAGAGAACATTTAATGGATATGACAGAATTCACCTTGAAGCACAAAGTACCCCTGACACTGGATACACCATCCTATTTTATTCTTTAGAAGTCAGAAATAGAATTATTCTGAATGTACAGAGAATGCTGGTTTCCTTTTGATGTTCCTTTCATTTTGGTGATGAGGCAAAATGGGTTCAAACAACTTGAAGTAAGAAAAAGCAATGGAAGTTTATATTGCTATTAGATGAAGGCTTAACAACTTGTCCTTAATCCTCAGTTACACTGAGCTGGTTTATTGCAGAGACAGGTGGCTTAATAGCAGTTAGAATGTGAGTACACCTGTTCTGCAGTTCAGAACAGGGTTGATGCAGTTGCACTGAAAAAAAAAAAAGAGTATAAACCTTTAGTGAAAATGGCAATTAAAAATGAAAAAAAAATGTAGCAGGAAAATTAACTCGAAGAACTAAACCCATGCCGGCTTTCAAGAAGTGCTGACTGGACGTTAAAAAGTCAGAGGACTTTTTCCCAGACAAATAAGTTTCTGTGGAAAATACTTGAACCTAGCAAGGAGCACTAATGAGATAAATCTGTAAAACTCTCTGTGCCATTAGCAAGGCATAGGAATATTAACAGTAACAGCAAGAAAAATTAGATATCACAAAGGATTCCAGAGTGTTTCCTCCCATTCCCAGACCATCCTACCTTTTTTAATAGTAGCATGTTGCATAGCCTGTAAAATGCAAAGCCTGCTTTTTACTGTGCCTAATGGAATGCGCCCAATCTCTGGTTAACCCAGCAAAACTGTATTTTCATAAACAGGAAACCAAAGTTCATCCCTAGAGCTTCAGAAATAGTAATGATTTTTTAAAGTGTGGAAATATTTATAATTTGTATCACAATAGCAAGTAGAGGAGCCAGACAAATTGTGCATTGCTTAATATTGGGCAATGTGCAAACATAGCACAAACATCACAGAAATATGCAACCTAAACAGACCAGACAGCCAGAGGGTAAGAGAGGAAACAAAGATGCATGCTAAATAATTACAAATTTCCAAAGCCAGAATAAAAACCAAAGGAAGTTACAGAAAATATATTAGAAACCTAATTACCATCAGGGTTCTTGTAAGTGTAAAAAATGCTATTGTTAGTGGAGTTTCATTTGTGTCAGAAAAAAAGGGACAGTGAATGAAGGTAAGCAGATATTTCATTGCAGGCTCACAATGAAGCAACTATATCACTGCAGCTACTTAGCAAAGTTCCTTTCTGATAGAAACAGTACTATTATCTGAGAAAATCCCATTGGATTTCCATTTGGTGAGTTTCTTTTGTTTAAGGATCTTCATTTTATTATGCAGAAAAGCTCTGAGCCACTTTGCCAAGTTCAGGTCTTTACATGTTGAGTGAGAAGTTACTGAGTCAAGAGGACACACATTCTTTTCCATTCTCCCCACAATTTCTTTGTGAGTGGTAAATCTGCCTCACACAACTTGGTGAAAGAGCACCTCAGCTTGTGTTTCAGTTGTCTGGATCTAACTCAGAAAAATACATATACTAGCTATAAAGCCTTAAAGGAGCGCACATGGTGCATTAGCTTCCACATGGGTAGTTATCAAGCCACATACAGGAACTTGGATGCAAAACACATACAGATTAAGAGAGTTTGTTGGAGCTTCCTAATGAAACTTCTGCCTCTTCTGGAAAAAAAGCACAAGTTTTTTCCTTACCCTGGTTTGTTCATAGAGAAGAAACAATTAGAGGAATCAGTGGGAAGTGAATATCCTCAGCAGCTTCCTCTTTTACCCTAAAAGAAGACAAGCAAGGAGTTAGCTTTTCTGCTCCAGCTCCACCACCCCCATTCATTGGGCTGAGTTCCCCTTAAAACTGGCAGCTGTGATTGGAGTCTCGTTCTGCACTGGCCATGAACAGACCCTTGCAACTGACCGAGCAATCAGAGCATAACACATTGCCTCTTGAGGTACATTAACAGACCACCTCGCCTCTGGCAGATGCAAAACAATGTAAGTTTGCCTAGGCTGCCATCATGAATCCCAGAATAAGCAATCATTTAGTTTTGAAAAGACCTCCAACATCATGGAGTGCAGCCTTTGACTGATCACCACCTTGCCAACTAGACCATAGCACTGAGTGCCACTCCCTGAACATCTCCAGGAATGGTGACTCCATTACCTCCCTGGGCAGTACATTCCAATGTTTAACAACCCTTTCCATGAAAAAATTCCTTATGAAGGTATGAGGGTAGACAGCTGCCACAGGTGAGAAATGCAGCGATGGTCAGCTAATGCAACTCAGTGAGTAGCTGTCTTTATGACTTTTAATTGCTGGTACATACCTTCACTGACATGTATATGGCTACATCAGAAATGGAGGAATCCTGTTGTGTTCATACACACATCCTGTGAGTGTTATACCCACACACTACTATTTAGTCACAATTAGTGTATGCATTTTATTGCTCATTCAAAATAGCAGACAACACATTTGTGAATTTGGAATTATAAGCTAATTTTTCCCTTTTAAAATCAATCTTTTATTTTTTCACAGATACCATAAATCCCAGTAATGATAGATGTTTCTATCTGTTTTTGTGGTATGTTAGCTAGTAAACATTCTGGACCACAGAGTGGGAAGAATGTAATTTACCATGAAAGGTTCATATAAATGTTGAGTTATTTCTGCCTGACCATTTCTTTTAGGTTTTGGCATGAGGCCCTGAGGACAGCAGGAGAGGAAGAGATAAAGTTCTTGCCTGTCTTTGGATATGGGAGAAGTAATTAGTAAAAGCAGTCAGTAATACAGGCAAGACTGTCCCTGAAGAAAGAAATCAGGAGAATTGTCAGTATTTAGTCAGAAGGACATGAGAGAGATACTTGGAAAGTGGTAAAGGCACCATGACTGCACTTTTGAGGAACTAACCATAATAAAGCAGAATAAAAACTGTTGGTCAGAGCACATTTGTCCAACACAGTTCAATCTTCTGAAGGCTTGAGTTCACTTGCAAGCATGGCTGGCTCTATACACAGCTCATTCTCACACACACCATGATTAGTACTTTGTTAGCAACAATGGCAGCTGAATACGTACCATTGCTGCCAGAAAAAGCCTGGCACACACTGTGCTCTGACAAGCATTTGGCGTATGCTTTCACAATGCAGATGAATCTTCTGACTCTGCTGTTAGACCTGGTCTGGAGGGGCTGGCACCTTACAGGTTTATGCTGCTGGCTACGCAATGTCACTTTGGGCACACCAGTGTGTGTCTGTGTCTGTTGAGACACATGACAGTGGAGAGGCCTGAAACTCTGAAGTGGTACCAGAAGCATCTAACATAGATGACTGTGGATGCACTTGACATACCTCTGTTCCTCAAGAGGAACTGCTGTGGGGAACAGCTGAAACTGTGTGCTATCACAGTGCTTGATGAAAATGTCACAACTCTTTAGAATATAATGGTACTACTAATGTAGGCGGTCCTTCAGGATATCATTACTGTGTTAGCAGTTTTGGCCAAAGATTTTTATGATGTTTCTGCAATTCACCTGCTCCTGCATGGAAAGTAACCAATAAAACCTGGAAGTTCTTACACCACGTATCTTAAATGTACAATATTGAAACAACACATTGCATGGTGTTTCCCTTATTGGTTCATATGCTTATGAAACCAGATATTTCTCCTGATGTTTTATGTGTAAATATGCTTACTCTCAACACTTCCATGTAAGTACACGTTATTTTCTGCACAAATTCAACAAAACTTATTTTAGCATGTCTTTTTCAACATTGCTTTGCTCCTTCTTACAATAGTTTTTCATGAGTGGAGTCCTGAGAAACAGAGCTTGAGAAAGAAAATGAACTTGTGGTTTTAAACTAACTGGATTAAGTTTCTGGTTTTACCACACACTATATATATATGACCTGAGGCAAGGTATACTGTCTCTTTATTTCTCATCTTGAAAGCAGGGATAATAATAGTTTATCTATATAACAGGATCCTTGTGAAGTAAAATCCATGAACAGTAATAATAATCTTCAGCAGAATGGAAATAATAATTGCAGCTGTTCTTTGCAGATATAAAATAAGGCCAAGTGCCAGGTCCTGCACTTGGGTCTCAGCAAACCCCTGCACCACTACAGGCTGGGGGAGACAGATGCTTGGCAAAAAAGGACTTGGGGGTCCTCATTGCGAGCTGGCTCAGTGTGAGTCACTGTGTGCCCAGGTGGCCAAGAAGGCCAATGGCATCTTGTTTGGTCTGAACCAAGAACAGCGTGGCCAGCAGGAGAAGGGACGTGATCATCCTCCTGTACTTGGCGTTCCTGAGGCTGCACCTCAAGTCTGGTTCTGGGCCACTCACTTTAAAAAGGACATTGAGGTGCTGGAGGANCAGTTGGACTCAGCAATCCATCAACTTTGATGATTCTAGGGTTCTAAATAAGAGTGTTCATCTTCTAAACACACACAGCAGAAACACCATCTGCAGGGCACTGAGCTGAAACTGGTTTTCAGTGACTGGCTCTTGAATGGAAGATCAGTGTCAGGGCATGCCTGATGGAGGCACTGCTCACACTATGTCCTTCTGAAGGCAAATTAGACATAAGTATATTGGTGGGCACAAAGCCCTCTCAGAAAAATATCCAAAATTGTAAAAACACAGCCAGGAGAAATAATAAACCACAAACATGTTGACAATAAAAAAAAAATTATCTGGCACATTTTTCATTTTAACTCATGCCACTGAACCACAGATGATGTGCAAAACCAGGAAAAGTCATGCACAGGAGAGAGATGGCAACCTAAGTCTCTCTGTGAAGAGCCACGGCTTGACAGCAACACGGTGTCTCAGGGTATAGCTTCCAGCCATACTTCTGCACCTAGCAAGGAATACCTGATATTGCAAGTTCATCGTGTTTCATGTTTGAGTCATGCTTGCCACCTTCAGCATTTTCTCCTTATTTTTTACTTTTAAAAGACAATGTATGATCTGTTGGAATGGAGCAGAGATAGGTCTCTTCAAGAGACGCAGTGGCACCATACCTATTTTGAATCAGTAAACCATCTACAAGTGTGGAGTACCCATGATGACTCATCACCTCTCTGTCAGCAACTGAAGTGACTGCCGGGGGAACGGGGGATGTAGGACGCTGAAATTGTACCGACACGCAGAGTGGGCTTGCTGTTGTCAACAGCTAGGGGTCAAGACAAATACCCTTCTCATTTTCTTGTCCGACCACAAGCACACCAGCTTTCGTGACCTGCTTTCTGCTACTCCTTAAGGCCGCGGCGATGCCAGCAAATTTTGCCTAGGGAAGAGTCAGCGCTGGGGTCCCGCTGCAGTAGGCAGCGAGCCCCGGGCGGTGGGAGCGGAACGCAGCGGGCCGGGCAGGGAGCGCTGTGGCGCTGGCGGAGGTTGGACCACGCGGAGGCGGCGGAGGAGGAGCGGGCGGCACAGCGATAGCGCTGACGGGCAGCGGCAGCCGCTCTTTGTCCCCTCCCCTCCCCGACGCGCCCAGGCCA
>VXBC01011975.1:10460-23351 GCA_013399945.1 Ploceus nigricollis
GTAATCCCGCTTGACGCTCGGACAAAGAGGAGCAACAAATTTTGTGGTGGGCGATTAAAAAAAAAGAAAAAAAAAAAAGAAGAGGGGTTTGAGCTTCCTGGGTTTTGTGGTTTTTGTTTTTTGGTTTTTTTGGTTTGTTGTGAGGCTTTTGCAGGGTAGACTGGGAGGTTTTTTGGTTCTTTTTTAATGCCGTGCGCCCCCGCCCCGTCTCCCGAGCGTGCGGCGAGGGGGCAGGTGCCGCGGTAGGCAGCGGGGCCTGGGGTCGGGCTGTCCCCGGCACAGGGCGTGGTGGCGCGGCGGGGATGCCGCGACGCCTCCGTCCCTCCCATCGGTGTCCCCGGGCGGCGTGCAGAGCCCCGCGGGGCCGCGGGAGGAGTGTAAGGCCCTCCCGGCAGGGGAAGGAGGGAGCTAGGGTGCAACAGCAATGATTTTGGTGAGCGTCTAGAGAGGCAGATTAGCGTTTAACAGCTGTTATTTAAAATGTAGCGCTTGTCGGCTGTGGTGAGCATGTGGTTTTCGGACAGTTACTCCGTGTGTGTGACTGTGCGTTTACCGAATTGTAACTCTTCCACAGGAGAACGTTCCAGGAGAACGTGAGGCCCTGTGACATTTAACTCTGAAGCTGGATATGCATTAAACTGTAAGTTTTCCAGTTTTGTTTCTGAACTTGGATTGATGAATGGAGTGATTATTTCATGTCTGCGAGATCAAAACTTGAGAAGTAATTTAAGTGCAGACTTTTCCCGTGCCTGTTGTGTATATATGTCTCTCCTAGACTGCAATAACTGGTTAAAAATAAAAAAAGTAAAGAAAAGCTGGGAGAAAGTGATGCCTTAAGTACTTGCTTTAAGTGTTAATGTGATGGATCTTACTTAATCCTCCAGGGCTGACAGTCACCTTTTAGACTTAAATCAGTGTATAGGGAATACCGGTAAGTGTAATACCAGTGTGTTTCCCTACATTTGAGTGAAATAACTGAGATTAGATGCTGCTTTTTCCTCACTCATAAGGCATACTTGGTCAAGTATTTTACTTAGGTGATCTGATTAATAGCAGCTCGTTGAAGGTATAGATGTATTTCTGAGTTGTTTTTTACAGTGTTAAAATATAGATGCATTTTTGAAAGATGTGATTAAATATTAAATTTCTACTGTAATAATGGGGTTTTTTGAAGGATGAAAAGGACTGTTGTAGATGAAATTGCAGGAAGTGATCAAGCAAATGACTACAACCACTAATGAAATAAGTAGCAGATCAAATAAGCAATGAGATAATTCACTGTACAAATTTAGTATATACATAAACTTCATTGTATGTTGATAGCTATATCACTGCTCTTTTAAATTTACGTTCTCCCATTAGCTTGAGTGAGAAGTTGGAACCTGGATATAGCTGTCTGGGCATCTAAAGTGATTTTGCTAACAAGTCCAAATTATTCAGTGTTCAAGACACTTCCTGGTGAATTTTCTCTATATCTAGACCAGAGTTGTATAGCTTACAAATTACATCACACAGTCCATATAATGTTATATGGCATTTGTGCACCAGAGGAACAAAGAACTCTGAAACTGTTGTTATATGTAGCTTGTACAGAAATATTACAGTTAAATTATCTTCTGTTTTGCAAAAAAAAAAATTGTCAATTTACTTGTGTTGTCATATAACCATACAAAATATATTTCTTTTGAAGCCTGCTAGTAATTCTGACGCTGTGAGTGTTTTAGAAGTTCAGTGGTGGCTTGGTGTCCAGTGTGGTGGTCTATGGGAAGTCTTGAGGACATGGTGGCTGATCACAATAGGGAAAAGACAGAAAGATTTCAAATATCCCATCAAGTACAAAAAGAAGTTGAGTTGATTTAGAAACAGGAAAAAGAGATGAGAAACTGAGTATGTATTCCAACTTTCTGTATATTTTACTGTGCCTTTTTTAACCTGTATATCAGAGGTTTCATTGCAGTGATAAAATATTAACCCTAAAATGGTTTCAAAAAATCAGATCATGTGCCTTAAGAGTTGTTACAGTAAACAAGAAGGATTAAGTGTCTCATTTCATCTCTTTCCACAACAAGAAGTTGCTTTTCTAGGAGTAATGGTTGTTGGTGGTGAAATAGTGCTAATAACAGTTGTTGCTGTAATTGATTGTCCACTGCAGAGGAGTCTATGTAACAACCATTAACTTGACCAAGCTTACACAAACCCTGAAGATGCTTATGCCAGACCTTTTGACTCTGAGTGGGGGTGAAGGGGCTTCTTTTTTTGCCTCTTGAGTTTCTCGTCACTAGAATTACAGTGCACTATTAGAAAAATACCTTTTCCTTTACACCACTGGCAAGGTGGACAAGGAGAACATATTTCATTCTGTGATATATCTTTGAGGTGGCAGTTTCCTGAAATTCAGGATTATTTTTTCAAACTATTACGAATAGCACTGAGATACTTGCTCTGTTTAATGTGATTTATAGACCTACTTTTTAGGCACGAAGCATAGTGTGGAATTAAATGACTCAATAATGGAAAAAAGAACCCTGGTGTTGAAGTACTCCCTTGAGATACTGCTCCTGTTGAATTTTTTTTTGTTGTTGTTACTTTACTTTCAGTGAACTTAGCTTGACAAATTAAATGTAAACTTAGCATACCATACTGCTAAAGAAAATCTTGTGCCAGTCTGTTTTGCATGCTCTGTCATGTTTCATTTTAGCTCTGGACAGAAACCCACTGGGTTCTCGTCAGTTTCAGTGAGTGCTTGGATAGAATTCAAATGAGACTAATTTTCACTTTTGAGTGATATACTTTGCCTATACAAATCAGTTTTCAGCAACTCAGTTGCAGCTCTTGATTACACTTGACAGCCTGAGTCCAGGTAGTGAATAGCAGTTTATCATATAATTCATTAGTGCAATATGTGTATTTCCTAGCTATGATTCTAGCAAGCATTACAGACTGCTGCCTTACGTAAATATGTGTAAACACTTATCTCTGGTCACCGCCTGACCCCTGGGTGTGTGTTTCTCGTTCTACGTCTGTGTGTGCATGTAGATAGAGAAAGTTGATGAAGGCCAGTGTGGCCCTTGTTCCTCGTGCCATATGCATTAAAATGTGTTTGTTGCTACCATAACTGTTTAATATTAGCCATCTTGTGTCTCCTAGTTTTAATACTGGCCTTGTATTGTGTAGCAATTAAAAGAGTTTTAGAGGAACTTAGGGTGTTGTGAAAGTGTCTGTCACTGTTTTCACGCTTTAAAAGTGCTTTCTTATGTATTCTGAAGGACTGTAGACAATTGACTGCTGAAACATGAATGCCTGTCCCCAATCCAGTTTTATCAGTGCTCAAAGTATACTTAGCAGGGTTGACATGGAGTTATTTTTATATTATAGCTGCTGTATTACTTTTGTGTTAAAAAGTACTGAAGCAAAGTGTATATCACTGCACAAATAAATTATTTTTTGAATAGACTAGATGTAGATGTGCTAGAAAAGCAGGCACATAGTGTTCTTTTCTGCAACCAAGCCTAGGAGGAAAATGAAGGAGAGAGGGGGAGGAGGAATGCTGCTCTGAAGGATGCTAATCTTGAGATGGGTGGATTGGATTAATTTTTCTTTAAAGAAAATGAGTTGATCTGAAGAGAGGCTTTTGAGTATTCACAGTCACTTAAAGGTTTCATGTTATTTTGATGAAGCAAGTCTGTGTTGCATGATGAGTTGTCTCATTTTATTGTATGACTAGCAGTGATAAGAAATAATGACAAATTCAAGGAAGAGGCAACCTGAAGCAATTGAACATGGGTAAAAGAGCAATCAAACAGCTGCAGTGAACATGTTTAAGTGGGGGCTTCACATAAAGGGCAGATTGAACAGGAAGTTTAGCAGCGAGAAAGCTGCCTATTAGTAGCAAAGTGAATGTAGGAAAATTACGCTGGTGAGTGTCCTACGAGAGGGTCTTGGCTCAATGCCCATTACATAGATGGGTAACTCTGCCTGAGGACTCCTGTGGTCTTTCTCAAATGGAATGTTTTGTATGCGCTCAGAAGTGGATGTGTGAGATGAAATTACTAGACCAAGGGTAGTCGTAAGAGGAACAGTAGTTTCTGTTGACTGCTTCACCTCAACAAAAAGGGGAAGAGGAGTTGCCTTCTCTATATAGAAGGCAAAGTTAAGGGAGTGCAGACCTACTTCAAAGCAATCTTACATATTCTTTGTCAGTGTCACATTAACCGAATGGCTTAGGAAGGAGGTGTAAGGAGGAAGATGTGAGGTGCAAATGAAATTATTGGCAGGTTTTGCAGGCTTCTTCCTGAAACATAACTGAACTATATTAATTTCCTCTTCTAATTTCAGTCAGATTTGCGATATTTGTTGTGAGATGTCAGAGGGAGAGCTGCTGTTGTGACTCTTGGGGATGTCTCGTGCAGGGCTAGGAGTAGGACTTGATTATCCTTGGGTGTCCCTTCCAACTCAGCATATTCTGTGATTCTGTGGTACCTTCTGTCTGCATGTGCATTAGTGCATGGGTGGTGCATGGGAGAAAGCAAGCTGCTGATAATTGTACTGCCTGAAGAGCTAGGAGCTGCTATACAGCTTGCTTCTGTGTTATGGCTAAACTATATTCAACAAACAACTGAAATGGGTCTCTGTGACTTGCATTCAATGGTTTACTTATTTTGCTGATGTTGAAAGTAGGGATCATATATTATAGGCTGACATCTAGTCATGTCAAAAGTCTATTGAATTGCAGTTACCTGAGCCCTTGATCTGATACCATAGTTATTAGAAAACAGTTACCTCAGTTCTTCACTGGACAGAGTTTGAATCCTTTCCCCACCATACATAAATTGTAACAGAAGTGTGCTGGCATGTGATGAGGTTTGTTTGCATTGCGTAAACCAGTGCCTCTGTGTTGGGGAAGAGGTGCTAGAGGAGAAATTACAGTTCATCTGTAATCTCTGAAAAGGTGAAACTTTGATCTAAACAGTAATGCTGGGAGAGTATTGCACATGGAGATGACCTCTCTGATCTAATAACTTTTCACAGCTAAACAGTTAGAATGCTTTGAGTTGCACTTCAGGCAAGCAGGGATAAAATATTGTAAGTATCTCTATCAATTTAGGCTAAAAGAGAGAGCTGTTTGTTTTATCACTATATGAACAGTACAAGGGCAAAACTCTGCATGAGCCAAGTAACTGATTACAGACTGCATCATGGTTCGCTGGGTATTTTGGTATCTTGTACTTTTTTAGAAATCGCTGTACAACTCAACCTGTTTTTTTCTAACTGTATGTCCCTTGACAGTTATTACAAAGAGTTCAAAAATGTTTCCTTACAAAAACTTTCACAGAATAGAAAGTGTGTTGTCACCAAAGCCTCCCAGTTAAAATCCCAATTGTCCTCATGGAAAAAGTAATGTGTGCCTTCAGACTGAAGTTTGTGAATTCTGCCTTAAATTTAGTACCTTTACTGTCTTAAAGTTCTGGCTTATCTTTGTATGGACTTGATATACTTTTCCCATGCTTCATTTTTGGAATGGGGCCTTTAATAATCCTTTTTGTACTCACTCACTGAATTTGGAGACCAACTGTTTAAATCTCTTGCAAAAATAGGACTTTTCTAATTTGCAGCTGGCTTCCTTGTCAAAACAGACATGCTGCTTAGTACTGAAATACTGTATGCAGAAAGTGTCTTGTTACATTTATTGGTTGCTTTTATCTTACAGCTCATATTCAATAAGTTTTGTACTGTCTGATAATACCTCTTTTAATTGGCCCCATGTGATGCAGCTATTAGCATCAAACACCAGTTGCTAGAGGAATTCCACCTACTCCTTTAAAAGCTTCCTGAGAACAATTTTTCACTTGAGCTCAACTACCTATTTCTTCTCTTAACACTTCAAGTGAATGGTATCTTGCCCTGTTATATTTGCACTGAAGTTCTTTGCTAGTAAGCTGAGTTTTATAAGGTTTGTTCTGCCTTGATAAGTTAAGAAAACCTAAAATTGATGTGAGAATGTAGTTTCAAGTTAAGTAGTTCTGTTCACTTGAACTGTATAAACAGATTTTGAGATACAGTAGAAGCTGTTTCCTGTACCCAAAATTAAGCGTTAGTATTTCAGAAATAGGACTTTACCCATTTTATTTGGTGTAGACATGTTCAAAAAGTCATTGTACAGTGGACTGGAAGAAAGGCTTAAAATGCGTATTTTAAGTAACATCTAATTTTTAAGGGGAGGAAAAAGGGAGCAGGGAGTAGTCTTCACCAAATAACACCAAAGTGTTATTTTTGGTATTTCATGTACTCCTTGCTTATCTGATTTTTTGTTTTTGGTTTTGTCCTCAAGCGTATGTGAGGAATTACCTTTGCAGAGATAATAGAAACCTAAGCTTTGATGCATTCCATTATTTTATTTCTTTTTGGATGTTGGTTGGTTGGTTTTGTCCTATCAAAATTCATCTTGCACAAATGTTTTGGTGATGTGCTCACAGTAGGAGCATGTCACTGCTTACAGCCAGGGTTTGCTACCCTTGTTTGTAATCAAGTCTTTATTTCAGTATTGAAATAGGGACTTTTTTTGAAGGATAAATCTAGGTGTGTTCAGCTCTGCTGTTTCTTATAATTGTACCTTGTTTTCTTATAAGCTGTCTTGTAAATGGCAAAGCCTTGAGTTCTTTTCAAAAATCTTGGTTCAGCTTGAGACTGAATTGAGGTGAATTTGAAGGGGCAGTATGTCAGTACAGACAGTTTCACATGTGGACCATCCTCTAGGATCTACTGTATCCGAGCTTCCTATAAGCTTTTTCTGTAGAAGAACCTCCAAATCCCTGCACTGGTACCTTTACTTTCCATGAATGATTGCTAAGTGGCACTTTCACTTAGCACAGGCCTTTCTGGGGAAGTCAGCAGGAGTGGTGACTCAACTCTAAGCATTGCAGGTCAAACCTTGGCTGTGATTAAATTAGTGGTGAAGCTTTCACTGAGATACTAAATTCATTACAATTTAAAGTCTGCAGAGCAAGTTAGCTGCATCTCTGCAAAAATGCATTTGCGAGAGTAATACTGGCCATCAGCCAGCAGTTAGCAGTTATGGTGGAGTCTTATTTCTTGTATTTCTTCAGTAGAATTTCGGATAATTGTGTCCAGAGGTGCTTACCAGCCAAAATGTGAGCATTATCAGTTTATATACAGAAAAATACAGATACTGGAGGTTGTGGTGGATTTGGTTTTTAACGTATTTATTATTTGGTTGGGGCACAATTGTCACCTTTACTCCCAGTCCTTTGTCCTCTGTGTTGTCAGGATATATATGTATTCATAGTTAGATGATCCGTATTTCTTAAGATTCTTTTTTTATTATTTAGTTCAGTTGAAAATTGTAATAGATAAAAAGAGACTGCATCAAGAATGATCCCACTTGGGAGAAACTCAGAGCAGGCACAAACTTCTGATAGTCCAAACAAGTGTGCATTTTAGTGAAATAGTATGTAAATTAAGAATTCCATTTAAGAAAATATGTTGTTCTGAAAGTGACGCTTCCACAGATCAGATAGGTACTCAAATATTCACAGAGGTAATGGGTGATTCTAGATTATGCTTTTTATACTGTATATATGCTACCTCTTTTTTCAAATTCTTAAACTTTATTCTTTTTCTTTCAAGGACTTTTCTTTCAGAAAGTGTGATCTGAAAGCCTTGTTGCTTTGTTTCTACTGGTTGAGATCATATTCAGATATTTTCGTCAGTGTTCTTCTGTACAGACAATTTTATCAAACTATTTGTGACTTAATGTCTTTTAAAATGTAACTTAATTTGTGTTTGCATCTATTCAAAGATGCTGAGGTCAAATGCTAACTGTTCTGAAGTTCTGAAGGCAGCAAATTTTGCAGATCACCATGGCAATGTGCATGTGTGCTTGTGGGAGGAAGGCTAAAGTTGGAATCTGCATTAACAGAATCTGTTAATATTACATATGCTCAGTGGCACTAGCACTGCTTGTTCTTTGACGTGCGTGTTCTTTGACTACATGTTCTTTGCTTAATAAAAAACAAAGTAATATGATGGAATTAAAAGTCCCTATTGTCTGATTTTTAAATTTTTTTTTGTGTGTGTATGTCTGTTTCTGAAACAAATCTACTGAAATAATAAAATACGGATAATTGTGGAATCTTCTTTCTGTTCAGAAAATGGCATATGATGATCTTACAAACTAGCAAAGAAGCTCTGCAATTTCTTTGTTCCCTCTCTGAGAACTTACAGATAGACTTAAAAGTCATTGTGTTACAGCTAGAGATATCTACCAAGAACACTTGCTACTGATAGTGCATGTCCTGGTGATTTCTGCCAAAGCATTGTGAATGTTTCAAGTGCTTGATTTTGGGTAAGCATATTTGGATTCTTTTGTACTTGCGGTTGTTTTCTCAGATAAGGAATTAGTTCTGAAGTATCATCAATGCTAGTTTAGTTTATTTTTTTTTAAATAAAGAAGAACTGTGTTCTGTTCTGATTCTTAATTGCCCTTAGTCAGTGCTGATTACAGATAAACTTATAGATGCCTGTGAATTTGTAGGAGAAGTGGACAAGAGAAAAGTTAAAGCTGACTTTTCTCATCTCTTTTTTACTGTAGTCTAAATAAACTTGGAAAAATTGGAGACTTGGATGAAGAATGATTTATTTTCCCCATTGCTATATTGATTGTCTCAAGCCTCAAAGTAAGACTGTGAAGGATGTAGAGGGGAAGCCATACAAAGAGTGGCTGACGTCACTCAGTTTGCTGAGCATGGAGGAGACTGAGGAGAGGCAGAGACCTCATTGCGGTCTACAACTTCCTTGTGAGGGCAAGAGGAGCAGCACTGATCTCTGTGATGACCAGTGGCAGGACCTGAGGGAACGGTATGAAGCTGCTGTGCTAGGAGAGGTTGGATATTAGGAAAAGGATTTTTACCCAGAATGTGTTTGGTTCCTGGAAAAGGCTCCCTTAGGAAGTGGTCACAGCACCAAGCCTGACAGAGTCCAGAAGTGTTTGGACAATGGTCTTGGGCACATGGTGTGACTCTCAAGGCTGTCCTGTGCAGGGCCATGAGTCTATGAAATTTTAATTACTTGCAATAACTTACTAGCTTAAAAATACTGACTCACTGCTATTGAGAATTACAGGCATTGATACAGGTTCAAAATGCAGACCAATGCTAGATTGCCTGAGAGAGTGGGCTTCTTAACTCTTTCATTGCATAGGTAAACCTTATAGCAAAACAACTAAGAAGGATGGGGAGTTGAGATCCTCTTGCTGCATCAGAGTTCAGATGAGTCAGGAGGTTCACCAGAGCTGCCTTTGCCACCAGTAGAGCAGAGTTATTAGCCTGGCGTGACGTGAACATTCAGACTGTTCTTAACTTGGGAGGTCATCTGGAGATCTGAGCCATCTGTTTGTGCTTTCACATTACTTGGTGCATTTTGTTTTTACAGTGCTATTCACTTGTTGTACACAATCTGTCATAGTAATAATGCTTATTACTCTGATATTTTTCCTTCAAAATGCCAGGCCTCCTTTTGAGAGTGCAAGTGTGGGAAGTGATGGCTTTGACAGTCTTTGCCTTTGGAAAACAAGCTACTTTTTCAAGGCTCTTTTTGCGAGGGCTGAACATCACTGTGTATGCAGTGTAGTCACTGTATATGTAGTGACTTGCTAGGTCCTTTTTTGCTTTTTGAGGAGAAAGATACTTACCATCCACCAGACTATCTCTCTTTAAAGCTCTTTAAAAGACAAAACTTGAGGGTCAGTAGGACTTCAGACAGTGAACTGTTGTAGTTTTGGGTGGGATGTTTTTTCATTCCATCGTTCCCTTGACCTGTGTGCTTCTGTTAGGTGCAGGATCTGTAGTACCACACAGATTGATTGTCACCTGGGTGATTTAAAGCAGACAGATTTTTCATATTAGATTTCGAAGAAAAAATTCAAATAGACTACATCCTTTATCTGGTGAATCAGTGAAGTTACTCATGTCAGGTTTTCAATGTCTGTATTGGCAGGTGTGAAAACAGAGGGCCTGCTCTGAAAAGCATGCTACTAAATGCACCTTCCTTCCACTGTTTAGAAAAAAAAGAAAAGCCTTTATGGTAGTAAAATAATCTTGAGAAAGAAATACTAGTACACAGATACTACTTCTTCCACTTTAGAAAGGTTTAGCCTCTCAAACTTTGTAATACATACTGAGTTTCTCCATACTCAAAATTCAGTGTGTCTAATTAGAGTGAAATACAAAGTTTCACCCTTTATGTAGCTGAATTTCTGCACTTTCTGTTTCTAATCCCAAAGTACCTTTCAGTCTTCTCCCTAGTATGTTCATACAGTGTTATGTGTTCATCTTCTAAAGCAGGCATGTGTGTCTCTGATGAGCCAAGGGATTTCATTAGAAAGAGGAGAAATAGGAAAGCCTGATGCCAGTACAGATAAACATGACCTGGACACCAGTCTTCTGCGTATCTGACTCCTCCTTCCTTCTCCTAATTCTGGCAGAATTATTTGCCTTTTTTTCTGATTTGGGGGGGGATTTCTGGAGGCCAACCAAGATAAATGCAAACATTATAAAGTATTGAAATGTCTTGGTGTTGCTGTCTTCTGAGGATTTCTTGAGAACAATGTTTGAGATGAGGAAAAGGCATTCTGAGGTGAGTTTAAGTAGGCTACTGTCCCAAGTCCTCTTGTAGGGCTGAGTTGGTGAATAGAAGTATCTTTCTTCTTAAGAAACAGTGTCTTTCTCCTAAAAACATACCTTAAGTGTAAACTCCATATCTAGTTTGTCCTCTTAAGGAGCTCTGATTTTGAGGTTTATATCCCTCTGATAGGAATGGGAGAAACTAAAATGAACGTCCACAATTTTCTTCAACTTATCTTTAATGTTATATACTATATGTCTCTTTTGGTGCCAAATATTCACAGCTCTAAACTCACTGACATTTCACTGACTCCATTCATTATGGTTCTGTGTAATTAATTGCTGTACCAGTTACAGGCTTCATAGTGAAATAATAANCAGAGATAAAAATTACTTAGCTGCAAGAAAAATCATTGGTATTTTTTCCATTTTTGTTTTTAATAACTTTCAAAATGATGAAAAAGTTTCAAATGAAGACAATGAAACCCAATGCAAACTTTAGATTTTTATTTTCTAATGGATAAAACAGTGAAACTGGTGAAGTTCGCTGTTTTTTTTTTCTTCCAATGGACAGGACTGAATGTTTGCAGGCTATTTAACTGTTCAGGTATTGTAAATTCATGGGCTCTTTAGCTTAGAAAATATTTTTCTTTATGGCATGAATACATTTTTAAAGTTTACAGTGTACATGTGTTGCGTTTTCAAGTTCTGTATTTAATTTCAGCCTGTATTGTGTAATTAGAAAACAACTTAGAAAATGTTGTGGAACTACAGTAATGCTTTTACTCTCTGAATTTGATACTTAGGAATAGCAGTATTAATTTGCTCAATTCTGTTGATCCTTACAAGGCTTTTGTAGCTGTTCTACTAAAATATACTTCTTTGGCATTGAGGTTCTCTAAAATAATGTCTCTCTGCAGTAGAAGCACTATACTGATAAATATGTTTCACTTTTCTACGGACACCCATGTCTCATTTACCCTGTTGATTTGGTTTTTGTCATCTTTGCTTTCATATGCAAGTATTATAGTGAACTCCTCATAAAAGGCTAATGTGACTTGTAAGCTGGGATGGACTAAGTAAAATAAGAAATCATCTGAGCAGATAATATCAGGCTGACAGTGAAATCACCTGTTAATGTGACCTGTTAATCACTAATGCAACATTAGTGATTTCTTGTAACTGGTTAAATCAGTAATGTAATTACTATTTAGAAATACAGGGTTGAAAACAAGGCTTCAGAGAAGCAGACAGCTTCAGATTCTCACACAAGTGATACCACTTAGACAAATGCTTGTTATAACTGGCTTTTTTAATGAATGTGATGTGGGCAAGTCTGCAGTAAGCTGTCCAGAGTTAATAGAAAGTTGGCACAGCTGCATAAGTAGTGTGCCTTGGCAGTACCTGCAAGCAACTACTTTTTCCACTCTGCTGTCATTTAATAGCCTTTCAAGCCAAAAGTCTACCATTTATAGAAATGATTTTGTTAATTAAATTGTCCATTAGGATGTATGTTTAGTCTCCAGGATTCATACATCTGGGATTGTAAATAGCTGTGACATGATGACTTACAACCACTGGCCCAGATCATCTCATTTCTGACTGACTTGTTAAGATGTTACTGTACAAGGATGGCTTTCATTGTTCTGTCCTGCTGCTCTTACAGCATGGCCCCAGATTTCTAATGCTGAAGTTTAGGAAAGTCTTGAAGTCTTTTCTTCTTTAAGGAGAGGGGTGGAGGAAGACATTTGGCTTAGAGACTGTAAATATAGATATTCTTATATCTACTGTTACCTCATTTGTAGAAATGTTATTACATATTTAAATTTTTTTATACAGAATTGGTCTCTACATGCTTAGGATGTTATGTGTGCTATTGATGTGTTCTCTTTACTAATTTCTCATAATGCAATTTTCTCTCAGTGAAATTTACTAATATGAATCTTTCTCCACTTTGCTTTCAGTTGCATTGCATGTGAGTGAGGAGGTCTGTGTTCAACTGCAGCTAAATGAGTTGTTTCTCTTATCTATGTATCAGATATTGTCCATGGAGTCTTAAACTAGAAGGTAGCTAAATTTCAATGACACCTCTGTCATAAGGTTGACATCTACACTAAAAAGACATGATTGCCTTTCTGGCTTTAAGGATTTTATTTGCTTCATATTGGACTTCCACAGCTCTTGACATGCAATGCTATGCAGATAAGTTTACCCCTTTCCCCTTTTCCTTCACAACATTTTTCTTTTCATTAAT
>VXBC01011975.1:23502-45872 GCA_013399945.1 Ploceus nigricollis
GGTAAAGATACAAACCCCTTAATTTTATTTTTAAAATCTGTCTTATGTCAGTCTGAGAAGAAAGAGAAGACTTGGTTCCCTAGTGCGTGAGCAAGGAAGGGCTGAGATATGATAAAAAAGCCCCCAGTAGAAGTCAGCAAGCAAATGCCTCGCCATATAGTGTGAAGGTTAAACATTGGGGGATCTCAAGTGTGGTGGGGAGGTGGAACTTTTTCTTTGGGGGGTTGTTTTGCTCTGTTTTGGTTTGTTTTGGTTATTTTAATAAAATCTGCAAAACATTGCCCTAACACAGGAAATGTACAAAATTTCATTTACTACCACATTTACCTTATTTTTATATGCACATTTGAAGTGTGAACTAGATTGTTTGGTATTTTCGGCTTTCCTCACATCTTCTGTCTGTTTTGAAACTAATTTCTGATATATCAGTGCTGTCATGACTATCATTGCAGGTGGATGTTCTGTGAATACCAGGGTGTTCTGGTTTGTTTGGGTTGAGTTTTTTTGAATAGAGGTTTAACAGCACTAAATATTCTCCTGCTACTTCAAGTAGCAGTTATTCTTCTTGTCAGGTAGAGCCAGCTCTTATGAATGTGTTTCCTTTCTGTTATTGCCAGCAGTACTTGTAATTCATCCTTCCTTTAACTGAGAACTGCTGAACTTGATAGCAGATGTCATGGAGATGATTGTTTGCTAAACCTCACACACTTCATGTCATTTAACTTGTTATTGGGAGCTNNNNCTTTGCAAAGGAGATGTTTTGGAGGAACTCCTGACTCTCCCTCTTGATAGCTGTTTTTTTCCTGGAACTATGAAGTTACATTGCTCTTCACTGTGAATAGTTTGGATTTGGTGCTATAACAGATAGTAACCTAATTCTGTTTTTTCAGTTTTTCGTCGCTCTCTAGAATTGGGGATATCTTCACTGAATAACTTGCTGCTTAAAGAAAGTAACAGAAGCTGGGAAATTCAGGTAGGCAATACTTTCAGTTTACTATTCACTTTAAATGTTCATGCAAATATGTATGACAGATCTGTAAATATTCATTGTGGTACTAAAACCATCAAAGCATGATACAAATTTTAACCTTAATAAGATTGAATGTGGTTTCATGGCACATCTCGTGAGCTCTAAGCAGGCCCTGATAAGCCCCTGATAAGAATTCCAACCGACTTATGATATTAAATTGTTCTTTGTGCTCATAATAAAAATATATTAATGTTCATATCTAATGTGATAGGAGGTCCAGGTACTTCGTAATAAATTTAACAAACTGTTTTTGACAAACTGTTGTCTTGTTGCCCCAACAGACTCCGGTATTCATGGTATGTGCAGCCACATACACTTCCATTTCTTTTCCCGATTTTCTTATCAAGGAAAATTCTTGATGGATTTGCTAATTCATGTATTTTACATTTCACTTCCTTTGTTTCAACTAAGGCTTCTAAATAGATCTCTGATACTTAATTCTTATATAAGATGACAAAAATCTTTTGGTGTTCTTTGTGTAATAACTTTCATGGCTTTAATAATTTAGTTTGCAACTCCATATATTACAGTGCTGTTTATCCTGGTTTGCTCTGATTTTAAGGATCCATCCAACTTTAATTCAGTACTTTCTAGTTTTTCCCTCAGGTACATGTGCTTTGGTGTAGTGTTAAATAATGTGTAGGAATGGCCAGTAGTTTTAATTACCTGAATTTTCCTCCACCAGAATTCTCAGATAGATCTATTCCTATTTGACTTCACTCATTGATGATGATTGTAGCACATTTATGTAGGGTTAATTGCTGTGGATTACACGAATACCAATGAAACAGTTAAACCCTGAAACTATTGCTGATTTCTTATTACTTCAATTCAATTACTTCAATTAAATAGCAATTTTAATTTTAGAAACTTGTAGTTCTCCTTTAATATTTTTCTTTACTGTTTTCATATTTTACTGTCTAAAAATCCAAATGAACTGTGTGGAAAATAGTTCTATAGGATATCAGTACCTTAGGAAATGTACATTAAAAATCTCTTACACATGTTGTTTCCTCAGAAAGAGATGCAACTTGTGGAACATATTGCAAAAATTCTCCGTACAATGTTTTGCAAGCTTTGTTGTCGATTTCTTTTTCAGGAACTAAGTGTCTTTCTGTTTTACCTTACTCTCTGCTTCTAATCACCATTCATGTAGTAATATAATTCAAGTACCAGTAAAAACAGATGCTTTACCCTAAAAATACTCAAAGTATGTTGAATTTTGTTTAAATACTGGTAAAATTGCATTTTACATTTTAAGATACTGGTCAGTGTTACATTTTCTGTTTCATTCTTTCAGTCTCCCTTCCTGCATGTTCCTTTGAACACTCGTAAATGTTTTCAGTATGACTGACGATACCAGACGTGTTTGGGCTTATCCTGCATGTTGTGCACTTCCTTTCCACTATCACCTGGTCTTTTTAGCTCTGATTTCACTATTACCTGTAAAATGTTTCTGCCAGGGAGTCTGGGGAAGAAAGTCTGCACAGGAATTTACCCTGGAGAAGCATGTGACAGAAAGGTGATTGTATTATTAGCATGAGAAACGGAAGTGTAAATGGCATTCCACACTGGGACCAAGAGCTGCAGTCTCTGTTGCTGACCCTGCAGCTCCTCCTCTGGCCTGCTGCTTGCTGCTGGGGCTCAGGGGCATCCCCAGATGTTTTATGTACCCACCATGTGAAAAAATGTTTCACTGCAGAGTGAGAATGGGCTTTGCAGATGGGGAGTCTCCATCCTTCCGACTCTGTTAGGAAAGGGGAGAGAGAAACAAATAGTAGCCCAATTGTAGTAACTAGCCCAACCCTAAGGTAATTTTTAAGTAGTTTTATAAACTGCGAACCTGAGTTCACAACCAGAAAAATACTGTCCTGTGAGGGTGGATGGAAGAAGGAAGGCAGGCAGTTGGGTAGCATGTGTAGGGGTGATAAGGATGGCTAAAAGATGATGATAATCATGGTGTCTATTTGAAGAAGACGACTCAGAGGAAAAGAAGAGAAATATTTAAAGTAATAGGGAAGTAAGGGCTGTACTGTAAGCAGCAGCAGGAGGGCACAGGAATGGATGACAATTGGTGCAAGAAGGCAAGTGTAGAAGAAGCAGAACATCGGAGCAGTGGTTCAGTGAGTGGTGATCCCCACTGGAGCAGGCGCAGACAGGAAGCAAAGAGAACTCCGCAGTGCAAAAATATGTGTGTTTCATTCTTGTGCCAGAAACAAGAGAAGTGCAGTGGGTGTTCACAACCTGTTGGCTGGCCTTTCTGTACAAGCTCCAGGAGTGTCTGCAGGAAGCTTCAATCATAGATCAGGAAGTACAGCCTTCCTGACTTGCCTTGCTGGCAGCTGTGAAGTTGGTGACGGTAAAATCTCCATAAAAACCTTAAAATGTGCCTATTCCAGATTAAAAAAAAAAAAAAAAAGCCTTAGATCCTAATTTTTTTCTTCATTTTTCTTACGTTTTGGGGTTCAGAAATTGAAAGTGTGTAAGATAGTGATGGACAGTGCTCTAGTGCCATTTCTTGCTGCCTCTTTGCCTAGAACCCTGCAACTTTTCCTTTCCCTCCTTCACTGCAGTTGTGTAGTGGACTTCATTCACTGCCAGGGCTTTTGTCATGTGACTCTGACCATGTGCTTTGTGGATGTATTTCCAGTCATGTGAAGTAGAAGTATTTAGGCTTGTGGCTCTTCTTCATAGTTAGTATATTCCTCATCTGGCCTCACAATACTCTTAAACATACACTTTCCAACTGCTAAAAGAAAGCTCAGAAAAATCTGTAAAAAAAAAAAACAACCCAAAAATGTGTTTTTCTCAATTTTTCCATTCTCGTATTGCTAATTCACTGGAGTTCTAGAGTACTGGAATGAGGGAAAAGATCAGAAAAAACCTCTCTCTTGTGAAGGTAGTGTCAAAACTGTAAATTACTTAAGTTTGTCAAGGAAGCCTTTGTTCCATTCATGTCTAGCACTAAAAGCTGGTGCAACATTCCTGCATTACTCTTTGCATCCAGAAGTCATTACCCTAAAATGCTGGTGGACTGTTCATATGTTCTGTGCACATCTTGATGCCACCATAGAAAAAACACTCATCTTCAAAATCTCAATTATGTCTTTTATATATAAAATCTCAATTATGTCTTTCCTTGCTTTTCTAGTGTATGATTTTCAAATTGGGTCCATGGGCTGGCTTTTCTGTGCAAGATTTTAGTTTCCTGCATAAGGAAATGTTTAGACTTCATCCAGCACACTTTAATTAATTCTCTACGATTCTAATTTTCAGTTTAATAATTGATTCATTAATTTAGAGCAATGCCATAAAGAGAAACTTTAGTTCATTTATGTAATTGAAATTTAATTCAGTGCTTTTTACTTTAAGGGCAAAGGAAAGAAACTCACATAAGATGTTGGATCTCAACATTTTATTTCATGAAGGACTTTTGTTTTTCAGTGTAGCTTAACTACCTTTAACTTCTAAATTCATATCATCATATTAATCCTGTAGAATAATTAAAGTAACACGGGTAGAAAACTGTCCTTCTGTTATTCCATTTCAGATGGCCATTTGTGCAACACATTTCATTACTGCTGACTCTTGTACCATCTGTATTTGTATCTGACTGTCCTCCACTTCCTCCATTGTTAAACTTGGGTCAAATCACTGGGGTGCGGCTGAATTATGTGACTGATCCAGCTTCTCACATAAGTCTTCAGAAATGGTTTTGTTTATTTCCCTGAAACATTTTATTTGTATTTCGAGGTAGAACATAACTGATCCAGCTGAACTACGTTAATGTGAAGGTCCACAGTCCTTTTGCTCTCACTTTTCACAGTATGTGAAACATGAAGCACAAATTCTCTGAAGCTTTGTGGCATTGGAAACCATGAAACAGAGGAAAGCTAGGGTTCAAAGTCTGTCAATAAGAGAATTGCAGTCATGGAAACCAAAGTTCATTATACCTGTCTGTATGCAGGGAATAGTAAACAAAAAGTAGGATAGAAAAGTGTGTAGGGAATATTGGTTGATGTCTAAATTAGATACTTAAACTGGGTTGTCTCTTTGTGCTGTAATGGGGAAGAGAAGGACAGCACAAGACCCACAAAGGAATTATGCTGGGAAATACACCTGCATGATGTCCAGTTTCTGTAATTTGAAATGCTGACTATACACCTGAGAGATCTTTCATTTCTAGAGATTTATAATTAGAACTAATTCACTATAGAATCCACTTAATATTACAGATGGAGTAGTTCTCTTCTATAAGACTTTTTTTTCCTTTTTTCCTTTCTGGAAGTTGTATGCTATAATCTTTTTCTTAAATTGGCTAGTCTTATGTACAGTGGGAAATAAGACTTCCTGAAAAACCTATGTCCTGCCCTCTTACACTGTACTTTGCAACCAATATTTTTTTTTAAATACATGATTTTATACTGGAAAAAAATCTGCCATTTTGTAATTATGGCACAAAGCCCAAGAAGCATAAGGGTATAATTCTGGCTTTTTCCACCTTGAATAATCACATCTCCACGGCAAATGCCCTGAAGTCCATTCAATACTTAATGTTTGGGACAAAGTGCTTTCTGCAGAGAGAATGCCAAGGACAGGTGTCCTGGGTGTACTTGAACATTGACATCCTGTTTCTTGGGAGAGCCTAGGCTGAGTGTTAATAGTCCTTGCTATGTTCAGTGCTTACTAGTAGTTTGTCTTCTCTGTGTCAGATTTGTATGTGCGAGGCTGTCCTTTCACTAAAGCTGCCAGACAATGCCTTGGTGTTACACAGTCAGATTAGATTGCTATAGCTATGAAATAATTAAAGACTCCTATTCTGCAGTGTGAAATTACTTGAAATACTTAAAACCTAGTAAGTTAGGTAGGTCAGAGGCAGAGAAGAGCTCCTGTGAAATCTAAGAACTGGCTGAAAGTGAGCACAAGCAGGGGAGATCTGTTTGTTCCATTAACGTGTCTAAATGTTCTTGAATTCTGGGTGGAGCTTCTAATCATGCAGCTGTCCATTTTCTTGAAAGGAAAGAAAAGGATCCTATTCTCTCCCATTTGAATGATCCAGTATAAAGAAGGAAAGTGCAAGAACTTGTGCTAGTGGCAGAAATTAATTTTCAAGTTCATCTTTGCCTCACAAAATAGTCTTGCAGTCTGTCTTTCAGACCAACAGTTGGTACAGCACACTGAGGGGCACAGAATGGATTGTATTCTAGTTTTGTTATTAACATTATGTGCAGCTTACTGTGTATGTCCTTATTAGGAAAAGCACTTTAACCTGTGTCCCTTGAAGGAGTGATGTGTTCCAATATACACTTGTTCAGAGTTTTGCACATAGATTCAGAATACTGTCTTGAAAATTTAGTAACATTTTGCTTTGGAGGTGCAGATTTTACAAACTTCTTGCTTCCTTTCTGTCATTTCACAGAGACCTAGTCTGCATGTCTACTCATGTCCAGAATTATTTGACTAGACTGTTTGTGTGCTGTCTTATGTCCAGGAGGCACTGATCCAGTTTCTTGGAATATGCTTCATTCATATCATATTAGGCTTACCATGAGACATCACTTAGTTATTAATTTTCTTTTTAAAATACAGCGAGTGAAGAAATATCTTGCTGCTTCTGCTCCCTTTAGCATGAAGTAATGGCTGTAGATTTTTCAAGAATCTGATTTCTTCTTTTGACCAAGGCAATTCAAAAGAAACATGTCTTAAGTCTTTCTCTGCATTGAAATGAAATTTCAATTGCATCAAAATCAGTCTTTAATCCTTCTAGTCTTTCTTCATTCCCAGTTATTAATCCTACCAGGAATGTTTTCTGTTAGTGAGTAAATTGGAGAGGAAGGGTAAGTAGGCCAGTATTTCCATTTTTCCTATTGCATAATTGGTCTGACTCGCTGACTATATTATGCATGACTGACCTTCTGTTTGGGGCTGGTTCATTAAACTTTATTTCAAGTATTTGTCAACAGTTACTTTGTCAGTCATGTTGGGTCTTAATTATGAATCACGTTCAGAGGCTGAGCTGCGTTTTTACATCCTGGGCACCACTCCTTGGTCCACAGTTGGAAGACGTAAGAGTGATGGCCTCAGCCTGTAACTTCTTTAAACCCCATTGACAGGCAGAAGAGGAATGCTGCTTTTGAATCGTCTCAGGCAGGAAAATAGTGGGGAATTGCAGTAGCTTCAGTGGTTTTTTGTTTGCTTTTTAGTTAATATGAGTGAATTAAAAAATGAGGATAGTAAGGCTACCCTAGCTCCCTTTATAAGAATGGTCTGTTCACATTAGTGCTAGTGTTGTGAAAGATGCTTTTACTGTGGTAAGAAGGAAGTGTGAAGTACCTTCTCTTAAAGAAGACTACATGGGTGCTAGTTACTTGTTACAGCATATATATATATATGTGTGTGTATATATATATATATCTCCATATATATGTTTTATATCTGTATTTATGTATATATAAATTACGTTAGGCAGAAGAGGGATGGGAGGCACAGAAAAGCATTGTAATTAATTACTGGGAGGCAGGAGCACCAGAGGAATTGTTTGATTTATAAAGTAGCAAGCTGAATCTGTAGTTGAGTAGCACCTGCATCTCAGAGAATCTGTCAGGCATTGAGTGGAAACTGCTGGGTACATGACACTTCTGACAATCTCGCAACCTAACTTTCCATCTGAGTTTTGAGGTGCTTCTAACATAAGGGCCATAACTTGAGAAGCCACAAGAGACTGCTGTATTGAATGTCTTTTAATGGACTGTGAATTAACAAGTAAATGAAAAGCCACACAGTGATGTAAATCTCTGGTCCCCATTGATTTTAAAGTGCAGATCCCCAGAGTAGTTTGTATATAGGTGTTACTACTTGATTTATTTGTTGTAATGAAAACAAATTCATGGAGGTTTGCTGAAATTTCTCATTAACAGAATTGCTATGGAAGAAAAACACAACTTACTGTCAAAATTTTATTTACCTTCAGATAACCCAGTCCATAGAATGAATGATTTTGCCAACAAGTGCTCTCTCATAAATATAATGGTTCCTTTGTTTCTGTACCCTCTTTCTTTTGCTCTCCATCTAGCTCCTCCATATCTCCTGCAACTATCTTTGCCTGTGAATATTAAGATATATTTCAACAAAGCTTTTTAATGTAGTAGGTTATCTGTTGTGCTTTTACTTTCCATTCTTCAGATTTTTTTGTTTAAAACCAAACAAATCAACCCAGTTATTTCATATCATATGTAAACTTCAGACCTGTTTCATAAGTGCAGTTTCTCTCTCTCTGCTATGTTCTGCCTTGCTTTTCCTCTTCGTCTCTTTCCCCTGTTAGAACACCAGCCTTTCCTGTTACCTCCAATATAGCACTAACCCTTCCTGCTGCCTTTCTGCCTCTTCCTTTCAGCTGCTTCTTCTCAGATTAGCTATAGTGATTGGTACCACTGTGGTTATTCTGTTAGTTTGACCCAGAATTTGAAGGCTGATGGACAACGTTACATTATGAAGTTCTGTGTGGTGGGTGGTATAGAAGAAAGACTAACTATTTATGTTTTTAAAGCCCAGGAAAACGTTGATAGCTTTGCAAATACTGACTGTTGTGCCATTTGTGGGGAAGGGAGTTGATATGTGTTACAAATTACAGGGTGATTTGGGCTAAAAGGGATCTTTAAGGTAGTATTGGAGACTCATGGATACTCTTCGTTAACCTGTGTATTGGTTTGCTGTGACTAGTAGCCCCTTGTAAATAGATGTCTAATTCCCCAATGTGAAGTTTTGTAGCAGAAAAATCTCTATATCCCAAAACAATCTATTAAAAAAGCACATGCTTGTTCCAGTGTCTAGAGGTTGATATACTTTCATTTCCGTATGTGTTTAAAGAAGTCACGTAGCATTTACTCACCGGAAGCTTTACAATAGAGTAGCACTGCAGCTATTGCTAATTTGGTAGTTCGAGTTGAGCTCAAGTGTGGAAGTGGTTTTTTGGTTTTTTTTGCTGCCTTTTTTTTTTTTTTTTCCCTTCATATAGCTGAGAATCCTCTAGAAGCAAGATGCACATATATCCAGAAATAAAAGCTTGTTTTGCGGAATGATGTTCTGAGGGTGTATTTAATGTAACATGTAGCTACAAAAGGAACAAAAGTCCATCACTTGACAAATTAAGAGCAGTAACTATTCAGAAGAGTTTCTAAAAGACTTTTCACTATCTCATTGTTGTGCTGTTAGTATTGGTACACTTAAAGAGTATTTAATTTTTGATAAACTGCATTTTCAATATTACAGTAAAACAGGATATTCATCAAGAAGTGAAAGTCTGTATTTTAGACTATTGTTTTCAGAATTTTTGCATAAATCCTAAGCACAGTGCATTTACCATCAAAATTCCAGAATTGTATTAGTCAAAGTTGATGATCACTATGCACTGACTGTTATTGCTGGTGTTACCAGTGCTGTCTAAATTTTGCAGCTGTCTGGGATATCAGTATATTACAAAGCAAATTAAATCAGGATTTTTTTTGAGAGTAATAGGTTTGTGCACATCTCACTAGAGCAGTTAAAATGCTTAAGGTATCTATCTAGCTATGTAAAAATATACACAACGGCTAGTTATTTTCAGATGTTCAATAGTGGATGTATTAGTGACATAAAAAGAAGATTCACTCTCTTTTGACAGGTATCAGCATTATTCACTACATTGCACATTCAAGAACTGCAGTTATTTCAGCATCACTGTGTGTTATTCTACTGCTCCTCTCTTATCCCTCTTTATTTTTCTACTTACTTCTGCGTTTTTGGCTGCCTAATGTGAAACACATGTGTTGTTTGTGGTGTTTTTTTGCTATTTTTTTTTCTTGGACTCTAGCTGATGTATGTCTTTAACATGGAAATTGAAGTTCTCTTTACTGATTGTTCTATCATCCCAGTTACAGAGCTATGCAACAGGAGGGGGAGACAGAGATATGAGATAAGGCTAGATGAAAGAGCAGGTGGAATCAAATATTGAAATACATAGTATTACAAGTAAACAATGGTACCTGTACCATTTCTTGATCTTGTTTTGTTTCCGCTTTAGATATTTATGATATATTCTCCTGATGGAAGAAAGCCCACAATTGTAGGTTAAGAAAGAAAATAAACTTTTTGTTGAACTAGAAGTATTTCACTCAGGGTCCTTGAATAATACCAGTTGTATTCTTCAGGATTAGATGCTTTACACGGAACTGAGACAGGTAATTGTAAATGTGCTGCTTTTTTCAAAATGTGAACTTTTATTTTGTTGAAAGAAGTGTGGTTTGCTCACCTCAGCTCTGTCTTCTTTCGGAAGACAGTGCCCTTCGGAAATAACAGTGAGGCTAGAAGACCTCAGTAGGTCTACCAAGGGGAAACCCATGAGGGAAGATCTAACATGTTTCTCAGAAAGCTACCATGAGCAAGACTGGGCTGTCCTTTGTTAACACAGAGTTATAACAGGATGCTTCTGCCTATGGCCCTTCCAGTCCCACGTCACAATTGTCAGATCATGGGACAGGTACCAGCCTTTTGGTTTCAGACTATCTGGAAGTTGACACCCCCTGACTATTCAGGAGTACAGTAAGTGCACAGCCTTGCCAGCATGGTCTGGTAATCTTACGGGCAGGAAACAATGGAATTCATATTGCCTTCTATGGAGATTGGGTTTCCTTGGAGGTGGAACAGATCCTAGATGTTTCCTCCACTGTCCACTGTTGTAAAGAGACAGACCTTCAGGAGCAGGGCTGCTGATTTGATGACATTAAGTGAAAAACTAGTCTGACCTTTAGTAAAGGCCTAGATAAACTGTGATTTCCTTTCCACCTTTTGTTGTGTGATAGTCTGGCACCCTCTGTGGGAATACTTTTGTACTCTATTTGATCTCTGCATCTGCTATTAGTGTAGAACTGATGATCATTAAAGTCTATGTGTAAGATGTACATGAAATAAATACTCTGTTTCCATTGTAAACTACTTGTACATAGACAAAATAAATTAATTATGTTTATATTTAATGAATTATTGTGTGTTGATACTCAGGGTTCTCATGAAGAGTTAATGTCTTTCTCTTCTCTAATAATTTCCTGCTCTTCAGCAGTGAATTTTTGCCCTGAGAAAGGGAAATCCAAAATGAAAACAATTAGTTTTGTTTTCTTTCTTCTGACACCAGAAATGCTAAACAAATTCCTTTTGGGAAATTGCTGACAATATTCTGGCATTTACAATGAAAAAGATACCAAAACCCATCCAAGAAATAATTAATTTTTAAATACTTCTAATTTTATTTATTTAGCTACATTTCCTGAATGGAAACACTGCCTACAGCCTTCTCCTTCACAAGTGTACAGAATGAATCTAGCTCTTAATGCCAGTAAAGATTTAAATTAAGCCATGGGAGGGTTGTTCCGTGCAAATGCACGTGCTTGAGACCACAGCACAGTATGCTGATTTGGTCATTGAATCCTTTTCTGTTTTCTGTCTTCAATCTGTATGCCCCAGAGAAGGCCACATCTCTTGAACAGAGCTCTTTCTAGAAGTCTGGGTTTATTAGGAGACTGTTCTCACTAGTTTTAAAAATACAGGTCTCGTCTCAGTAGTTCTTAAGTTTAACTGCAATGTGAGCTCCCCATCAAGTCATGAGTCAAGACTGGATCATAAATGAGCAGCTTCTGCAGTGCGTCCCTGGAAGGGAGCAAGCTGGTGGTGACAGGGACCTCAGCCAGGGCACTGTGCCTTCTGCAGCTCTTCATGTCAGTGGTCACGTCTGGCAAAGACTTGCCTGCCTGCATCTGGTGGGGGGACAGGGGGGAATGCTCTTATCGGGCGGCTGGGAGGAGCAGATAATGAAACTCTTTGTGTCCCCCTCCAGAGACATGTGCTTCAACAGCAATGAGCTGTGCAGCTGCAACCCTAGCAACAAGGGCCTGGAGAAAAGAATGAGGGCAACTTCCCAGCACAGGATGGCCAGAGGGTTAAGGATGAGCAAATTGAATGGGTAGCATAGTATTTAGATGAACCTGTGTGTCTGTTATTCTTCCTTGGGATATTTTTTTTTTTTGTTTTAATTTTGACGCTTAGACTGAAATATTTCCATGTGTCTTAGAGTACATTGATAAACAAATGACTAAAGACTTGGCAGTGTCTTTGTTGCTTTTAAGAGTCTTGATAGTGTATTTTCTGGAGAATTAACAGTGTTGTTAGGTACAGTGCAAACAGTTCATTGTCACCAGTTAAAGAGCATGAAAGAAGTCAGTTTTGATTTTTGTAGTATAGGTGCACAAAATCCTTAAAAATGTAATGGTTTAAGAAAGGAATTTTTTTTTAAAAGTGTACTAATTCAAAGGGTTATTTGCATTGGTACTTCTAAAGTGGTTATGCTTATTGTGACAGATGATTTCTAGAGAAACTGATGTTGAGTACTTCATTTTTTAGGTGCAGCAATCTGATCTATTTCCATGGGAAGTTCCACGAATGAGTTGAAGATAACTCTACTGATGAGAATACGATAGGCTTCATTAATTACCTTGCTGTGGATAGGGATTCACAAGCCGCAGTTTGGGCTGCATGTCTGGGAGAGGGGGGGCGTTTTTTTGAGGGAGAGACTGAATAATGAATACCTTAAACCAAATGATCTGTGTCTGAGTGGCAGACAAAGAGGGCTTTGGGGCAGTGACTAATTATTCCATGTGAAAGGACCACAGCCTTATCTGGCTTGCATACTGAATCTCTCATGTGAACCTTCTTGTCGCTTCTTATTTCTCCAGAGAAGAAGGGGAAATCAAATCCACTTAGGAAGCAAGTGCACCTTGCTGGTGAAGGTGCTGTTACTGACTGCATGATGCTCATCTAGTTACTGTAATAAGGAAATTTTGGTTATTTTAGTTCTGTTTTCCAGTCTTTTGTCAAATGCAGTAGACATTTTTTAACAAGTTATGTACAGATCTTTGTTTGTTCTCCCTTCCATTTTCATACCTCCTAGATGCAGTCTGTAATATTTGTCCTACAAGCTGATTTTAAGTCACAGCCCAGAGCAAATGGAGCAGCAGATGTGGTGATTCCTGATGATTTCTGATCAGGCCAAAATGCTGACATGAGACAATTGCACGTCCAGGACCACATTCGCTTCCACTGACTGTGCTACACAGACGCTATTGACCTGCACAGGAGCTGGGTGAAGAGCTATCATCCCACTAAACTGTTCAAGCAAGATTGAGTGGAGCTTGATGGTAGAATTAATGAGTTTCTGATTTCTTGGCTTCTCTTTTTTGTTGCCTCTCAACCTGTGCACTGAAGGTGAATGCTAAGGAGAATGTGTTTCTTTTACTAGGTATATTTGTTGACTTGCTGTAAAGTGCAGAGGGAAAGGTCAAGTGTTAAAATATTTGGAGACACCTCGATACTCAAGTTGTGGAATTATTTGTATTTTTTTGTGAGAGGTAGGAAAAATGAGGGAAACATTTTGGTTTGGGAGAGGACTTGAGACTGTACTGAAATATTTAATTAATTATAGCTTGTGCTCTTTTCAGAAGTTGCTAGTGAAATCAAAGCTACAGATTTAAAGTTTGACACCATCTTTAAGAGTCCTTTTCCTTTATTTGAAAAGGAAAAACACGTTCAAGAACAACTGCAGCTTTTATCTAAGTGCATACTTCTTACACCTTAATCTAAACTTTCAGATAAAAACCGTTATCCCAGGCAAAGGAATTGGCGTGTGGTATTTTTGGGTTTTGTTTCCAAATATACAGAGTGAATCTTTGTCAACAGATACAAGGAAAATATCTCCCACCCCACCCACACACAGAGAAGGAAAAATGAACAGTTGTGTGACATTGGGGGAGATAGGACCTTGTTCAAAACAGACAAACTTTTTATGGTAAATTGAATTGTCACCGTGCAGCTGTTTGACAATTTAGTCAAAGTAGTTGCTTCTTTCATTTGAGTTTATTTACTTAAGTCAATTACACATGCAGATTTGATTGTACCCTCCAGCAAAACTCTAATGACTCAGCACCAGATCTTTCACTGGGAAGGATTATGTAAATGAAATACTATTATGCTAGTAAATAACTCAAAACAAACAAACAAAACCAGACAAAATTAAGCCGAGTGTGAAGGCAGGAAACACCTTTCTCTTTTTCAGTGATAGGCCTCCACTGAATTTTACAGCTTAACTTGTCATGATAATGGAATTTCTCAGGAGTTCTGTAGTGTGCAGACAGAGCACTAAAGCAAACCGCAGTTTTTGAATGTCAGTATGAAGATATTTACCAGTTGTAAATACCAGTTGTATATTTCAGAGATACTACAATGTCTTTTTCAGAAGTGTCTTCAGAGCTTCTTAGGAGTTCAAGGTAACTGGAGATTGGGAAAATTGTCTCCATATAACTAAAGAAAACAGTGCATCTTCTCTCAAAGTCAGAAAATCTGCCATTGTACCTCTTTTGTAAAAGGCAGTGTGCTAGTTTGGGCTATTTTTGTCTTTTCAAAACTTGTGTAATGCCTGTTTTGTGGTCATTTGCCACAGTAGTTCTTGAGAGAAAATGAAACTGTTGTACTAGTCAGTGGTTCCTATCTCTGCATTGCTGCAGTGAGGGCATGGGACAAGTTCTGCTGTGTTAAATGAGACTACGTCTCTGTTTTGAAAGGGAAGCATGTGTTGATCATGGCAGTACCAGTAAATGTAGTGGATTTGTACATTAGGAAATTCTTATGGTTTGTCTTGTTTCTCCATAATAACAGTTGGAGCCAGGATGATGCTTCTGAATATATATTTACCTTGTGGTCTAAGGAACTAAGTAGTCACCAAGAGAAATAACTTATTAACTAAGTTTACCTGTCAGAAGAGTAGAATAAGATACCAGATGGTGAGAGTAGTGTAGAAGGTTCTGGAAAAGCATTTATTTTCTGGGCTTAAACTTGAAAGCATCTGATGCGAAGTCCATCAGGAGCTAAGCCTTGTAACTTACTGTGCTTGTAACTTGTGTCTGTGGCTAGTTCGGGTTTTGAAGGAACCTGGTAATCCTTCCTGATAAAAATAGCTGCAATAGTTGTCATTACCATTTTCCTTATGGATGTAACATACATTTCCTTTGTCATGTATGTTACAAAAAACAGCCTCTTGTGTTGGCTGTCTGAAAAATCTATAGGTGATCTTGAGTAAAGGAACTTGTATTTCCCTGTTTCAAGTGGGTAAATAGTTTTGAATGATGTGAGAAACACTAGAGTCTTCATGCTTATATTTGTTGAGATTCTTACTCTGTGTGGAAGCAGCATTCTTTTCATAGTGAGGCGGCAGAAGTATTATACTTCACATTTGTTATTCAGAACTTTCAAGTTATCAGCAGAAGTACACCATGCCTTGTGATTGTTTTGGCATGAGAAATACTATGGTCAAAACGTTGTTTATTTTTTAGGCTTCACTTAGGGTTTCTGTTTAGGTCGGAAGGTTGGGAACTAGAGGGAAGTATGTTGTGTATTTCATTTGCCTTCCTTACCTGTTGGCAAGCAGGTAACTAACTGAAATAATGCAAGAGAGATTTGGTAACTTAGGTAGGTCAGCATTAGAAACTAAGGTTTCTTTCCAGACTGTGTTTTGGTTTTTTTAACCTGTTTTTCTTGTGCAGGTTGTCTCACTTACAAGGCTTTTGACTCTTTTATACGTAATCTCAAGCTGTAAGTATAAAATCTGTATCTTGAGAAAAAAATGAGGCATTTAAAAATCCTGTTATGTCATATGAGAATCCTTTCAAAGTAGAATACAAAATTCTAGTGACTTGCACAAACCCTTGTAATAATAAACAGTGAGAAATGATGTGTTATCTGGCACAGCTATAGTCCTGTATTGTTGCCTATATGTAGCAAAGAGAGCAAATCTTTCACGTTTTGCTTGGTGTGTATCTGGCAAGTAAGCGTTGATAACTCTAACAACTGTGTGTGTTTTATTAGTGTTACCTAAAGAACAGACTCGCTGTATGGTTTTGTCAAAGAGCTGCTGAGGATAGTGCAGAGCTTTTATAAATACACAAGACTGATATAAGGGGAATGGCACTACTAAGAGTACATAAAACTTGATAAGTATACATGTTAACTTGCCATGTGGATACTGTAATTTTGCCCGTCTAGTAGAGAAGGAGTTTCCATGGAATCTGCGGTATATTCATATTATATATCCTTACTTCAGTCAGTCTTTCCACTTAAAGAAAACCTGGTCTTCTCTTAATATATGTTAATTGAGGAGCAACATGTGTTACTAACAGACATGCAGAGGACTACTTGTTATGTTTGTTCTGAGCAGTAAAACTGTATAACTGAAAAGATTCCCTTTAAAATAATGTGATTTTGTAATGAAATTATCTGAATATGTCTTTATAGTTGTATTGCTAGAATGCAATGAAAACAGATACCAAGACAGATATGTAGAGTTCTTTTTAAATACATCACAGATTAGAGTAATCAGCAGTGCATATTCAGTGGGGGTTTTTTCAAGGCATATTATTCAATGAGCTGCAGAGTTCTGTGAGCAGAGTATAGAACAACTTCTGCTGAGGCTATATCTGTTGCTTTCTAGGAAAAGGTAACATATTTTACTGTTGTTATGTCTGTTCATGAAATTGTAAAAGATTAACATACAGAATTTCAAAAACTTGTAGATATTTGTTGGCCTGTTGAAAGGATCTCTGTCTTTAGCATCTGTGAGCAGTTCCAATGCCTTACCTCTGTGAGAAGATACACATGGAAATCCTTAAAACGGTGGAAATGTGTATGCTTAGAACAAAGTTGACTACAAATGTTCTTGGCTGTCTTAAAATACAATTGTTACGTGCCTTAGTTTCCCACACATATAAAGAGGGAGAGGTCAGGAGGCTTCCTTAAAGCTTATACCTGCCATGAACCTCCTGTTTATTTGTTTGTTTGGTTTTAGCAATTAAACTAATTCCTGTTAAATACTAGAAATAGAATCCATGATGATTGATTATACTCAAAGATCCTTACATAAATGCATGATGTTTCTTTTACAGTAACTACCAGCCTTTGCTGTGAAAATCCTATCTCAAAATTGACACCACAAATTATAGCAAAGAAGTCACTGGATCTAAGATGATGAATCATGCCTGTTCAGGGAGAAAGCTATAGGCTGGTACTATTTTTCAATGTTTTGGCGAAGTTTTTGAATCATNTTTGCCTTTCTTCCCCCACTAAATAACGGGCTGAAACTTCCACTACTTGCCTCTTGAAACTGTTGTACAATTTAGAAAAAAACTCCAGGAAATGTATTTTGGTAATAGCTTTCTGGTTTTTCCTCTATACCATTTAACTTAATTTAATGGATAAATTGGTTCAGTCTGTGTTAGAGTAGTAACGGGGGCCTGGAGTCTGTGTGTCAGAGTACAAAAGTGCTATTTTGCAAACCTGCCTTAGAACGTAATAACCCAGTTATATCAGCAATGTCCTTTGTGTTTTGGACATCATAATTACTTTTGTAATTAAAGTTGTGTTTTATGCTTCCATCTTCATCTGAAAGCATGATCATGCAAATAAAAACCTTCTATGTTTGATAAATAAGCTAGATAACTTGATCTCATGTTTATCCTTCGTAATTTTATTTTTTTATTTATTGTTGAAAACACCGTACTGGTCTCTTCATTGTTCACAGTGATTAAAAATACTCTGTTAACAGAGGACTTTCTAGCTAGCATCAACTAAATGAGAAGTCCACATCTATGCTCAGCTTAGGCACTTCTGTTTCCCTTCAGAGCAACAGTGTCTTGCTGTGAAATTGACAGGCAAGTGTCCTACAAGGTGTCTGACTTGGCAACATGCTCTGAGCTTGTTTGTGCTATGTAGTAGCTATTGACAAGTAACTCGATATTTTACAGTAGAAGCCATTTATGAGTACAGTGCTATTGTAAAGCGTTTACTTAGGCCAAACTCAAAATCTCTTAAGTACCTATTTTTGTTGTTGTTGTTACAATTATATGGAAATAGTTATTTTAGTTTTCACATGATGCAGCTCTGATTTCTTTGTGCTGGATAACAATACACTGCATTTTTCAGGAGAAAAAGACACTTGTCTGAACTAATTTTTAGCTAGGCCATATGGCATGACTCTGCTTTGCAATTATCACATCTTAAAAACAAAGTTAGATTTAGCTCTGGATGCCCAGCTGTCAACCCTACAGGGATGGCCATGAAGGAGTTCATGTACAAGAATGTGTGAGGGGCAGGGAGGCATTTTGGGAGGGGCCATGCTCTCTGAGGCTTGGCCAGTCATATCTGTCTGTGGGAGTTGCAGCAGCTGGTCCAGACTCACTTTCTGTAGTCTGCTCCAGAATTCTGTCTGGTGTAGCTAACACTGCTCTGCTTGTGCAAGTCAGCTCCCTCACATACAGCCACACTTGGCATCTCCAGAGGTGCCATCATGGGATGTGGATAAAGTGTAGCGCAATGATTATGCATGAAATCACATCTCAGACAACTAACACCTACCTCTTCTGTAGGCATAGTGTATCTAATCACG
The DNA here is from genome assembly GCA_013399945.1 of Ploceus nigricollis. Classification (NCBI taxonomy): domain Eukaryota; kingdom Metazoa; phylum Chordata; class Aves; order Passeriformes; family Ploceidae; genus Ploceus; species Ploceus nigricollis. Next base: position 42,045 of record VXBC01011975.1, read on the forward strand.
GACAGGTCTAGTCTTATATCCAGTGTGTTTTTCACTGCCTTCTTTTTTCCTCCTTTCCAGAATGTTTTCTGATTTCTTAATTAATAAATTGGTCTCTAAACTGTGAATTATGTTAAGAACAGACATTCAAAGGCAGAAGTTTTTGTGTGGGAACATGAGTAACTGAAAGCTAAAAGGAATTAAGTAGCAAATGCTGTCTGGCCTTGAGCTAATAAATTAAATACCCTTATTTGAGGGATTGTGATGTGGTTCTTTGTGGGCTCTTTTGTGTGGTTAAGATTTTTTGGGAACATCTTACGTTATTGTGATAGCTACTTACTAATTCAGAATAAAACTCTCTGATCAGTCCAAAAACATGAACCTGATAAGAAGAGCTGGGTACCTTGTTAATTTTTATTTAATGAAATTGGGATCTAATTAGGACTCCAGATAGCACAAGCACTGTGTTTGACTCTGAATTCAGAAGATCTCTTTCTGAACACTGGGTAGCAGGATATAAAGTAGAGTTTTTCTAACTTAATTTATTTGAGAAGCAGGTAACTTTGTTGTGAGTTAAGTTTTAGCATGCAGAAAACATCTTCTACCAACAAAAAGGTTAAGAGTTTACCTTCACAGTCCCTGGATTAATTGATTAAAAAAAAAATTGTGTTACTTAAATCCTCTTTAAAAGAGGTTGTATTTAGTAGGTGGCATGACTCAGCTTTGCAAATGTCATGTTTGCCTCCAGTGAGTATCATTTATATTGTGTGACATGAGCTTAATCTGGAATGTATTGGGAAAAAATAATAGACAGGGTGTTTCTGGTGTGAAATATGCTTAAGAGCAAACAAAATTAATTTTTAAGGAAGAGAATTAACAGCAGATGCATGACTGCATCAGAGCCAGCTGGCTGAAGTACTTCTGCAGTCAGAATGAATGTGTAAATGTAATTCAGGTGAATCAGATTTTGTTTGTGGGGAGAAAAATAAAACCTTAGTAATCTACATATCCATCTGTTTTCTCCTTCAGCTTTTAAAAACATCAGCTACCTGCACTGAGGGTGCTTGCAGAGGTAGGTAATATCCACAAGGCTGTACATAGGGATTGGAAAGCTGTGTGAGGTCCCTGACCCAGGGCTTGCCTCCTGGGGTGAAGTCTGGAGCCAGTTGGATCCCCGGTGGCTGCACCCTTGGCCAAGAACCTGCTCCAGATCTTGCCAGTGTACCTGGTGATCTGGTTATTGTCCCCTGTTGTCACACAGCCCAGATCTTAAGCAAACCAAATGCTTCTGTTTCACAGAAAACTTTCAAGCTAATGGTGAAATAGACACAACCAAGAAAGTTATCTTGAGGGCAGGCAAGAGACCATGTGTTGAATCCAGATGTATCCTAGAAAGTTTCTCTAGCTGTGCTCTGAGGAACAAAACAAGAAGTGTCCAGGTATAATGTTTCAGTCCTCTCATGCTTATTAATGTAACTTACAGAAAATACTTTGCATCACAGAGATTAGTTTATAAATGATATCAGTTTATTATCAGTTGATAAATTATATTTTTCACAATTTATTTCATAGGAGTGTGGTTTTGTCAATTTAAGAAATTGAGGTTTGGTTGATTTTTTTTGTTTTTATGAAAAACACCCCCAAAACTCAGAATGTAAAAAACCAGTCTTTTATGCTATGAACCATGTTTTAAGCATGTTTAAACAAATTCATATGCTATGAAGCCTGTTTTAAGCACATTTAAACACATTCAGCTCTTGGATAAGATAGGACAGTTTGTGACATGGAATAATCTGCAATTTATTAGTGTATTGTTGGCAGACTGAATTTACATCTATCAAATTATATTCTATCTGTGAATATGCCGTTTTTTTAAGAGGATGTTGCTTGTATCTTTTGTCTACTATATGACAGTACAATTTGGAGTTGTTACTATAACTAGTTAGAGTTCACTGCAGAGTTCAAATAGTGTCATCCTGTGGTTATTTGGTGTCAGAGTATGCTTTATACATTACCTATTTACTTCCTTATAGTGAGAAGCAAAGAATTGAGAGACATTTCTTCCATATTTAGTGAACAAGTACTGCAAGTTGTATATGGCTTTGTCAGCAACTTTCAGTTTTGGGAGCTGAGATGAATTTATTTAAGATTTACTGGTATGAACAAGCTAATTTAAAGCTTGTAGGAAAAATGGCTTGTAGCCTTGACAGGTTTATTCTAGGTTTTCCTTTCCCTGGATGCCTGTCAATGTAGGTAAGCCATATACCACTGTGTATGTGGGTGTTTCCTGGGAAAGTCAAACTGTTTGAGGTTTGCAGTGGTTTTTCACTGGCTGAAGAACTCCAGGTGAGTTCTACTCTGCAACTGAGATATTACGCACAGGATATTTCCCAAATTGACATTTTTAACAACAGTGACCTTTTTGTGGGTACACAGGGAACACAAGTCAGTGTTCCTTGGCAAGATAGGCAGCTCATTTCTGAGGAGACCATCTAGTTTCCTTTGGGTTCAGATTGCAGAACAGCAGCAACTGTTCTGCTGAGAATATGTACTTTGTTAAAATGTTTCTGGAACATTTTGAAATTCCCTTTTTTGTATAGCACTTTGTTTCTTAACTAGGTCAATAATTCTGGTACCTTCAATGAAATTGCGTTGAAATGTTGAAAATTTGTGCACCATGTGTTTTTATTTTAAGCTGACTATATGTACTTAGTTATTTTTCTGCATATGTAGGAAAGATATCATAGTGTCTTTTGGGCTTAAAGCTAGACATCACTCCCTGATTTCCTATTTTACTTTTCTAAATTTTAATAACTTATTATTGAACTTAATTTGGTAAAGCTGTTCATATTGTCCAATGTATAAAATACCAAGTGTCAGGTGAACTAAGAGAAGTCATGGTTATAATGTTAACTAAAAGACTTTTATTAGTGATTTCATGGTGATCAAATTACTATTAATCACTGATTGAATGGAAATTAAATGGTAATCAATTAAGCAGTAACTGAATGCAAACTAAGCAGTGTTTTAACCCAATTTTCAAGAAAGGTGAGAAGGACTGGTAACTACAGGCCTGTCAGTCTCACTTCAGTACTTGCTATGGGAGTTATTGAAGAACATCATAAGGACAACACAGTCATTGGTCACAACCAGCATGAGTTCATGAGGGGAAGGATCTGTTTACCGAACTTAATTTTCTTTTACAAGGTAACCTACCCAGTTGACCAAGAAAAGCCAGTTGATGTCATCTTTTTGGATTTCTGTAAAGCTTTTGATACTGTCTCTCTCAGGACCCTTCTGGAGAAAATGTGCAGCCCCCAGCTGGATAAACACATCATGGTATGGATGAGCAGCTGGCTCATGGGTCAGGCACAAAGGGCTACAGTGAATGGGGTGACATCAGACTGGTGTGACCTGTCACTTGTAGGGTTCCATCTTAGGGACAGTGCTCTTTAGTGTTTAAAATATGGTCTCTGAATGCAGATATTAAGTAAGTTGTCCTACTTGAAGTACCTTTACCAATTATACTAAATTAAGAGGAGCTGTGGACTCCTTTGAGGGTAGAGAGGCCCTGCAGAGAGATCAGGATAGACTAGAGAGCTGGGCAGTCACCAGCCATATGGAATGTAAAATGAGCAAATGCCAGATTCTGTATCTGATCCAAAGTAATGCTGCTTGAATATACAAAGTGGGGAGCAAGAGTCTGAAAAGAAGCCATCCAGAATGAGAGTTGGAAAGAGATCTGGGGCTTGGTTTTTCTGGCAAGTTGAACATGAGCATGAGTGAGCAGTGCCCTGGCAGCCAGGAGGGGTAGCTCTGTCCTGGGGTGCATCAGGCACAGCATCACCA
>VXBC01011975.1:47470-59182 GCA_013399945.1 Ploceus nigricollis
GAAGAACATCATAAGGACAACACAGTCATTGGTCACAACCAGCATGAGTTCATGAGGGGAAGGATCTGTTTACCGAACTTAATTTTCTTTTACAAGGTAACCTACCCAGTTGACCAAGAAAAGCCAGTTGATGTCATCTTTTTGGATTTCTGTAAAGCTTTTGATACTGTCTCTCTCAGGACCCTTCTGGAGAAAATGTGCAGCCCCCAGCTGGATAAACACATCATGGTATGGATGAGCAGCTGGCTCATGGGNGTTGAACATGAGCATGAGTGAGCAGTGCCCTGGCAGCCAGGAGGGGTAGCTCTGTCCTGGGGTGCATCAGGCACAGCATCACCAGTCAGGCAAGAGAGGGGATGGCAAGAGTCCCGCTCTGTTCTGCACTGGGGCAGCCTTACCTTGAGTGCTGGGGGCAGTTTTGGGTTACACAATTTAAACATCTTTTTATCTAAAGCTATTAGAGAGGGAAGGGTGACCAAGATGGTGGTAGGTCTTGAGGGCAGGACTTCTGAAGAGTGGTTAAGGTGACTTGGTTTGTTCAGCTTGGAGAAAATAAGGCTGAGGGAATGACCCCATCACAGTCAGCTCAGGCTGGTTCTGTTAGCTCATGGTAGGACATGGCCTAGATTCCTTAGTTCCTGTGAAGATATGGCCTAGCAGAGTTCTGCACAGCAGGACTGACTTCAGTCAGACCTTCTTGTTGATGGATGTCTGTCTGGATCAAAGCACTCTTCACTCTGAATGGGTTCATCCATCACGGACTTGCCAAACAACAAGATCTCTAACCAAAAAATTAGTAAGCATCTATCTATCTATCTATCTATCTATCTATCTATCTATCTATCTATCTATCTATCTATCTGTCTATCTATCTATCTAAAATTAAAGTCAGTGAGGATTTTCAAGATTTTGTTGGTAGTTGCATTTTTTTAATACTCTGTGGAGGTAAACATTTTTATCAGTGTAAGCAGCAAGAGCTCTCTGTGGTCAAGTACTTACTTTAAAGAGTAAAGTAAATACTCAAATTCAGCTCAGTATTAAGGATCATTTGCAGTGAATTTCAGTTTGGAAAAGGGGGAAGCAAATAACAGTAATTCCTTTTAATTAATTTGCATTTTATTAATGTGCTTTATCTGAATCAAGCTGAAATTTGAAGATTGTCACAAAATAAGGTACTTTGGAAATTACAGTATTTCTTCTGTGATAAACAACCCTGTACTGGTGTTATTGCTAGTAAGGAGATAGAACTCTGTGCATGTGTAATGCCTTAGTGAGAGCAGCTGTGTGTAAAAAAAAATCTGAAGAGTTTCTGATTTTTCTCCCTTTTCTGAATTTCATTCTCTTTTGAAAAATGGGTGGTCTTTCCAGCAAAAAAACCAAAAAGTACTGTTGACCTGAAAAATGTTATTTCATACTGACTACAACTCTGATATATGTTGGGTTTTTTTTTTTAACCAGAAAAAAACCAGTATCCCTAGAAACTTTTTTCAGTTTGTAGTTGTTCTCCTTAGTACAGACTGTCTATCTGAAGTTTGTAGAGCCAAAAGCTTGTTAGCTTTCTGGTTGGTGGTTTTCATACTTGCTGGGTATAGCATGAGAGCCTTAGCCATAGGAATGAAATACTTTATGATTGCTGCAATTACTAATTGTAGGTGTTGTGTGTGGCTTCATATGGACATGTGCACGCACATGCAGTCGCACAGTATTTAGCAGGTTTCTTGTGTGTAGAAGTAATTGAAAGGGGTTTTCTGTGCTGGGGAAGTGTAGGAGGTCCTCTTTGTGTTCTTCTCAGGAGCTGTATTTCAGTTCATTGTTTTCTTTGCACTTGTTTAAGTGTTACAGAATTAGGACACTCTTACCTGCATTATGGCTACTTGGACCAGATTTCTTTGTTGCTGTAGGTATGTCTGGATTTTCCTTTCCCTTAAGTGACTTTAAGAAATGTCTGGAGGCAGGGGAAAAAAGCATTTACTGCTCTGTATTGCTAGAAAAAGATGAAACCTGACTGTCCTGTCTAGGCATCACTTTGTGCTATGTGTTACACATTAATGTGCTAGCTAATCTCTGGCTATTAATGAAGAATAGGAAAAAGCCAAACATTTTACCAATTTTCTTCTTCTCCACATGGTCTGGTCTGAAACCACACATAATGCTGTGGCAAGGATTTTTACATGGATGCAGGTTTCTGACTAGAGCATTCTTTATGAGACTTGCTTTGTGAGTCTACTGGTGGTGCTCCCCGTGCTTATCTTTAGAGTGAAATCTAAACAGGCCCAGTTAGAGTTTCCACCTCTCATAAGTTCTAAAATTTCTTTGCTTTCTGACTCTGCCATATGCCCCAGTTACATTCTGCTTTTTCTGCCGATCTTGGGTGATATTTCTGCACCATTTTCTGTCTGAAGATGGACTGCATGTAAAATAACCAAGTGTTCAATATACTGTTCTCAAGTGTCTAGTCAGGAAAAACTGATACCACTTCAGACCAGTCAAAGCCTAATTTAGACTTGTGTATGTGTGGTTCTTGTGTGAGTGCTCTTCAAATGAGCAAACAGTAACGGTGGTAGACGTTGAAGCCAAGAGATGTCACCGTATTAAGCTGCAGAGTGGTCATTTAAGTGAGTTCTGAAAGTACGGTACACTGGGCAGTAACAAGAGAATATACTGCTTCTTGGGAATTAGTACACTTGAAAAAATGGGCTGCATGAGCTCACAGGCCACTGCCTACAACTTCTGTGAGTAGCCACTCCAGAAGTCCTAAGTTGCACTTCTACTTTAGAGTGACCCAAAGTATCTTTGAAAATGTGATTTGTCTTAACTTTTAAGTTTCTTTAAGCCATCTCCCATGCGCCTACCTGTGCATGCATATACAAAGTTCAAGTCATCTAAAGAAGCTAATAATAGAGAAATTATAAAAGGGTTAGAGAACAAATATTAATGACTGATAAGGCCTTAAATGATAGCAGATTAAAAATACCCAGTTCTGTTACAGAATACTGGGTATTCTGTTCTGTTTGTTTTGTTTTTTGCAAGCTGTGGAACTGAAAGTTAAAGCAGAGACATCCTGCTGATACATTCTTGCCATTTGAAGCATGCATTGTCACATGCCAAGGAGGACTTGAACAGAGATAATTCATCTGGTTTTTCAGATGGCCCCATGTGAATCCTGGGTAGTTTCGTGGGGTAACAGTGAAGTTGACTTATCCAGTCTCACAAAGTGTGAGACTGCTTTTGCTTACTGCACTTGGTCTCATAATTGTTTTGCACTTGAGTGGGAGGTGAAGAAGTGATGTCCAGGTATTAGATAAATTACTTTTAAGTAGAATTGCCTTGTTAGGATTTAGGCTTTGACATTCTTCTGTGATCTCAGACCCCAAGAGAGGTTGACAAAGCTTGGGGAGAAGGATGTACTGCTGATAGTGGACAAAAACAAACCAGAATTTATGTGCCACAAGGACTTTTGGCACAACTCCTACAATAAGGAAGAAACTAATAAAGCAAACACAGCAACTGTGCTGAGACCAGCTCCAACTGGATAAAAAGTAATTCTGGCAGAGGGAGATGGGGACCACTGACTCACTTTAGCCCATGAACTAAAGAAACGTACCTACTCAGGAGAAAGTCTGGGCATGTGTACTACTTAGCATGAGAATCATTTAACCGGTAGAAGTTGTAATACTAATTAAAGATACCTGTGTAACTTGTAGCCAATGAACTGTGCTTTCTCTGTTTGCTGAAATGTATAAATGGTGTAAAGTTTTGATGACTGGGGAGCCAGCCTTTAGTGGCCAAAGCTCATGCTTTGCATGAACTAGAATAAAAAAATAGGGATCACTTGTCTCAGTGTGTAAATTGGCATTGCACACCAGGCATTTGGGACAACAGAAGTAGCAGCAATAATTTGCTGAAGTGCATTAAAAGGTCTTCAGGAACAACGTCAGACTTGTGTTGCACTGCTGTTTTACAGTGGCTGGTTAAAATCTGAAATAGTGGTGTGCCATAGTGATATATTTTTTGATATGAAACACTTACTGTACTGTTAAGAGTTTGCCTCTGTGAACTCTTGCACTTTTAATGGCCTTTCTTCTCTTGTTCACACATACTCCTTTCCTCTGTCCCAAACTTCCCTTGGATATTGCTTTGATGTGTTAGTTTCCTGTGGAAAAAAGAACATTTTAAATGCTGTGAGTAATGCTCTTTATCTATTGTCATACTAAGAACAGGTGAGTGTCCCTTCAGTATCTTGTATGGTCTGCCATGTACTATTTTGTGAGCACAGACTGTTCCATTCTCTCTAATGCTNCATTCTTCAGGAAGGTTAATTTGTTTGGGGGTTTCTTTCTTTCCATTCTTTACAGAAATGGTACGTTGTTGATGGTTTGCCTTGAGCCATTACTTTCCCTTGTTCACTTTTTTCCTCCCTGACTGGTATTACCTGTTAGAAGTAACAAGAAGGCTAGCTGAGAAAAGCATTGTTTTTCCTTTTATAGGACTTGCTACTTAAGAAGAAAATGTTATTGACTAATTAAAACTTTGTCTAACAGCATTTTTTTAAATGCAAATAGGAGGTCAGTATGAAATCAGATTTTCTAAACCATAGCAGTGAATTCTCAAAGTCTTCTCACTTGTTCTTAGCTGGCTGTTTTTGGAGGTAGGGCAAAATGTGCCTAGACTATGTCTTAAGTAGGACAGAACATATTTATTAAGTTTGTGGTTTGCCTTCCTGTTATTTAGTAAAAAAATTGGATTATTAGTTTTCTATTAGTCTTTCTAAATTTTCATAGTGCAGAACTATTATAAATTACTACTATAAATTTCATAGTGCAGAACTGCTGTGGTTTCAAGAGAAGTAGGTGGCTGTGGGCATGTAAGTGTGGGGAATAGTATGAGCTATGAATTGGCTGTTTCAGAAAGATGCACTGAACCCCTATGTATCAAATGTAGTTATTAATTAAAGACAGGAGGAAGCTTTGAAAAGAACTGGACATGAAGACTTTTAATATGACTAGGTGGTACTGTCTCATTTGTTGGTTCTGTGCCCAAAATAGTAAGCATCTTTCAAGGGCTGGATCCCTCACGTGAAATAAATAAATGTAATTGAAGGGCTACAGAGTAAAACTCAGGCAGTTGTAGATGGGAGTGGGAAAAAAAAAAAAAGTAAAAATGTTTAAAGCTTTTCTGCTTTAAGGTCACAGCTGGCACTTGCAAATGTGTTTACTGTCACACTTCGTGAGCTGTTCTTTCCTTGACAGAATTGTGTGCTTTCCTGCTATCCCTTTCTTTACAGCTCCCTCTCAGGCTATCAGGAACCTGATAAGGAAAACCTAGTATTTCTCCTTAGAAACTTGCTGTGGTTTCCTTCCTGTATCTTTTGCTGCCCTCCCATTTATTATTCCAGGTGGGTACATTTATTGCAGGGGAGCTTATGATGGCTTCCTACAAACTGAAAGCACAAAAACTGGAGGTGTTCAGTGAAAGATGTGATTGTTCCTAAAGCTAGACTCTGTACTATTAGCAGCAACAGTTAAAAAAATCACCCCATCTGTCTCCTTTAAGTAAGCTGTAAATAGTACCTTCACACTATTCCCCTGTTTTCAAGAGTCTTTCAAATCTTTAACTCAGAAGCAAATTGCTCTTATAATAGTAGTTGTTTATGGCTATTAGTTTGTGTTGAGCTTGATCTGAAGTACAATCTATTTCTAAGTTTTAAGTTGCTTAAGGAAATATACTAATGAAAACCATTTCAGTATTAATAGGGGGAAGAAATAAGAACTGACTCCAAATGACCGATAATCCCAAAATAAAGCCCTGTATCACAAAGACATGAATAAAATAACCTTTTTACAGAGTCAGGACATATACATTCATGTTTTAAAAATGTACAAGAAAGTCTAACTCAGACTTTGAAGAAGATTGTTAAATGTCTTGAAACTAAACCCTAAGGGACTTGGGAGGCACTAAGGCAGAATCAATATGGGAAGATTATGAGGAAATGAAAAAAGGATTTCAGCCTTATTCAGGCTATATTGATGGTGAATGTTGTCTTTTGTGTGGCAAGAGTTATTTGCAGCTCAAGTTTCTCAGGGTTTGAAAGTGCAGGACATAATTGCTACATTAAAATCAGTGTCAAAGTGCCCAGAAGTGTCTGTTCTTGTAGTGGGGAATGGAGGAAGAGTGCTTCTGTAAGTTCAATGCTCTGATGAGATTAAGTTTTTGATACAAAATTCATGAATGGAGGCAACTTTCTCTGTAGATTGTCTTTGTTTAAAACCTCTTGCTTCTTGTAGATTGTTTTATTTAAAAAAATTAGGCTGGCAAATGAATAACACCTTTCACTTCCTTTGAGAGCTGGAGAGTCTCCTCTTGTTGCTACAGCTGTAAGTGTATGTAAATGTGCGTGAACACAGCCTCTCTCTTGGTTTGGACGCACCTTAGTCCTCTCCTCCCCTCATTTCTGGTTGCCACATGACTTTATTTAGTCATCATAAAGAGGAATAGTGTGGCTACAATAGAAATTGAAAGTGCAAAATGTGAAAGAAGTCTTAAAAATACACTCAGAAATTATAATTTTCTACTTACAGCTTGCAGGATTGAAAAAAGTGATAGTTTTTCAAAGCCTTTAAGGCAAAAAAAACCAAATCAAAATGCCCATGTACTTCAGAGGATAAATCTCCTAAAGTAAGAACAACTGGAAAGTTTCTTTCTTATGAAGTACTTGAGACTAAAATATTAGTAGTGGACTTGATTGAGACTTTGTGCCTACATGTGCTTGTTATGGCACATCATATGTTGTGATGTACCATGGCAAGGCATGATTTTTGTTCATGATTTGCCTTTTTTTTTTTTTAACCCTTTACCCCCCCCTTCTTCTTAAATAGCACTTTGAGCTTTGGAGCAAGCCTAGTTAAATTCAGATGTTAACACCTGTAATTTTTTTTTCCTCTTCCTGTGGTTTTATTTGTTTCAAGTGATCATCAAAGAGCATTGTTACCACATTTCCTGTGCAAAGCCACAGTGAACGGTATACAGTCAAAGGATATAGAAAATTCACCCTTAAAAGGATGCCTTTTTAAAAAGACCAGGCTGTTCTCAAGCTGTATATTTAATAAGTAGTTTTATTCTAACTGATTCTCCACAGCATAATGCATATTCCTGTTTGGATCAGTTAAGGTAAATGCTGTCTAACCTGTTCCATATCAATAAATGTGAAAAGCTCAGAGGGAAAATTGATGTCTTAGTTTACCTTTCCTCCTTTGCTGCTCTGTATATTTCACACTGAAAAGCTAATACTGTTTTAGTAAGAAAAATGGGTGATAATGTAATAAAGTGTAATGTAATAAAATGTGCTTTGCCCACTAATCATTAATGCAGTGCTTGCACTTCCTGCCTTTGTGACTGGTATTTAACAATAAGCAATAGTTTTGGTTTTTGCATTAGACCAGCCAGTGTGAAATAAACCTTAGAGTGAAGAAAATTACCTTATTGGTGTTTCACTTTAAATTTTAAACAATGTATTACTTTTAAAGTCTTGATTTCTTTATATTTAGAATTTCTATAAATGTTATGAAATTGATATCGTAACTAAGGTATAAAAGCCTTAAGATGCAACAAAGTTGTTCAGCATCGTAATCCTGTGTGTTTTGGTAATGTGAATCATCCACTCTAAAATAAGTTGCATTCAGAGTTCAGTAAGTTTACATGGGAAAAGCAGATTGGTGTTTCACCACTCATTGCTCTGATAAATTTCTACTCAGACAGAGTAATTGTCTTGTCTTTTCAATGTGAGCTCTACAGTGTTCTGCCACTCTGAGCACCATAAACTGAGCAAAGAGCAAAAGCAAAGGGTGGCAGAGCTGTTACTGTGAAGTGTGTTCTTGAGCCTCTGTTGTGCTCTTCATCTGGCAAGTCTGCACAGACAAATGCAGCAATACTGGAAACAATGCCATGTTAGGGTCGTGAGACACTGGCACAGGTTGCCTAGAGAAGTTGTGGGTGCCCCATCCCTGACAATGTTCAAGGCCATGTTGGATGGGAGAGAGACCTGGGCTGGTGGAAGGTGTTCCTGTGGAAAGGAGGCTGGAACAAGATGATCTGTAAAGTCCATTTCAACCCAGACCATTCTATGGTTCTGTGATTCAAATCTTAATCCTATGAAAAAGGAGGGAAATGCTGCTTGTATTTTGAGACCTCATTAATTGCAGCTAGGCTTGAGGTGCAATTCAAGCTTTGCAGGAACAATTTTGCATGAGACTGCTAGTGTGCTAATATTACATAATTACCTGACTAGATGCTGTAGGCCACTATGATTTTTTTTTCTTTCTTTCTTTATAACTAATAATTTGGAAAAGAACAGTAGAATTTTCCTGCTTCACCTTGTTCTTTAAACAAGCAACTGACAATGTAAGAGAAGTTTTAGTGTGTTGTCATTAACATCACAGCACCAATACACCTTTTTGCTTTCAGCTTAATTGCTTTTTCTTTCCATGTTGGTGCAACAGATTTATACCTGATATCTATATTAACTTGATTCCTGTAAAAATCGTTTGTTTAGCAGACTGGGAAGACGTATGAAATTCCAGAGCTCTAAAAAACACTGCTAAGCATTTGTTTGCCTTTTAAGAGGTGCAGTTAATGTCAGTTTTCTCCAGACATACTGATATGTCAACTGTGTGTTTTAATAAAAAGTCAAGAAATTGAAAAAGTGTTAGTGATTGCAGAACTACCAAACCAAAGGCAAATGTAGCACTTTACAGGCTATAGAACTAAAAATGCCTTTTTAATAATAAACATGTAATCAGAGATTATTCTTCACAATCTTTAGCTTGGATATGTCATTTGAAAGCTTTAGCTCTAAGGCAGGGAGTCAGTTTTGACTGTCCTGGAGGTCACAAGTCCTGCATGCAGAGAGCGGCTGTGTAGAGCAAGACTTCTGTGCCCTTGGGTATTCTGTGACCAGGAAGAGCTTTCCAGGCCCACAGGTGCTCACACAAGCCCTTCAGGTTTGCTCCCAGGGCTTCAGCTCTGCACAGCGCTAGAGGCTGCAGTGAGCTGGGGGAGTGTGCCAGCTGTCAGTGAACAAACACAGAGACAGATCAACATAAGGAATCTCCCTGCCCTTCAGAGTATGTCTTCTGTACTTGGGTGTAACAGGAAGATCAAAGTTAACCCTCCGTGAGAACAAGAATTTAATATGTCAGTCCTGGACTTGGTCAGAAAGAGATTGTAAGGAAGAAACAAGTATAATTGTATGAGTCACAAATCAGAATATTGGGGTACTTGCAGAGCAAGAAAAGCTCACTGTGCAATGCCCATTCCTTGCTCTAGCAGCTTACAATATATCAAACTTCAAAATGCTAACTTTGAGTGTTTGATTTCTCAGTTCCTCATAATCTGAACAGCTAGCATTGAGGGGGCATTGCTGTGTTTCAGAACAACTTCATGCCTACCTTAGAAATCAACCAGTTCTTAAGGAGACATAAGCTGTACAGACATGGGACTAAAATTGTCAAATGTTACGTGCTTAACAGGAGTTAACTGTGTTTTACTTCTAATTGTGTAACATACTGAATCAAATTTAGAAAAGAATTGTGTAGCATGCAAATTCTGAGCCTGTAGAGAACAGCAGAGTATTTTTCTGTCAATATGTTCTTTGTTACTCTTGCTATTTAAAGTTAATGAAATTTTCAGTCACCAGAATAATTGAGAAATGGGTGTGAAGCCACCTAAGTAGGGAGTGAGAACTTCTGTAGAGACTTCTATTTTCATTCTTGAGTTTCACACTACTGGTTGTTGAAACCTGAGTTTTATTGCAATTCCTTGCTTCATTCGTGGGATTTAGATGGTGATCTTTAAAGGAGGAAAAACATCTTTTAGGTAGTGAAAATACATCATGTTAGCACTGTTCCAAGACCTTTTCTTTTAAGTGCCTGACAAGCAAAAGGTTGTATGGAAGTATTTTTGTCAGAGCAGGGTTTAGGTTTCCTTGTTTAGGTTTCCTTCTTGCCCTCAAGGTATCCTGTTTAATAAAGTTGCTTTGTTTTATATGGTGTTAGCAATAGGATAACCTAGCAATGCGTATTCCCCCCCCTTCCCATTCTGATCTTTAAGCAAGGAATGTCAGAAACAGGCAGATAAACATAATTTTGACAGTATCAGTTGATTTTTCAAAGCTAGGAGGTGAGAGTACTTTATATGGGGTTTTGCTATTTAGATGTTGTTACTGCAGCATGCATTTTTTTCTCAAAGAGTTTCAGATAGTGTCTTAAAAGCCAAGAAGTGTGAGAGCTTCCCAGAAGCTTTGGAGATAGTATGGAAAAGGTTCTGCTGTATTCTTTTTGTGCGTGGTGTAGACAGTAGTTGTGGAAAGTACATGGCTAGTCATGGCCACACAGTGCAGTGACTTGGCATGTGTGTAATAAATGAGGGACATCTTTGCTCATGTGCTTGGCACGTAGAGAACTAAGGAAGGTGGAAGCAAAGTGGAAATGCTCTGCCACAGAACCTGTGTACTGATACATGCATTGAGCTTCCAAACCACTTCATACTGTGAGGCATTGCACAGAAATAGAAATTGCATAGTTGTGCAAACATCTGTGTCAGTGAAGATGCAGTCGTATAAAGAATTATTAAGGAGTATGCCTGTAAAAACTTCTGAATATTCATTATCTCACTTTCTCTGCAAGTAAAGTTTATTATGTGCGGCAAGAGAAGTGAAGTCTCACAGGAATTTTTATTGCACTCCTACTGAAACAAACCAGAATGGAGGTTTACCAACAAACATAATTTGAGCAAAGGAATGGTTGGAATCTGGAGCCTTATTTGTTCCACTTGAGGAGTTTTTAGAGGTTTAAGGAAACAATTTCAAGGTCTACAACTAATACCCTTTTTTGAAGTCAACTGTAAATGAAGCATAGGGTAGAAGAGGGTGGAAGGAAAGAAAATACATTGTGTTGACCAGGTCCAGCCATTTTGCAAATATTCTATATACAGAAATGTATTTGTTTCCTCAGCAGTTAGGTGAGCATACCTTTGATTGACAATTGTGTAACAGGGTTGAGGTTAAATACCATTTAAGTCTCACACTGTGAGTGTATGATGAGAAGTATGTATGCATCAAGAAGTATGATGTGTTAACAGGCACAATTCTCTAAGAAGATAAAGGGGTGTATGGGTAATTATCACCTTCTGAAATGACATTTGAAAGTCAGAAACAAACCGAGATGACTGCCAAAAGATTGGACACCAGTTCTTGATCACTTCATCTAACCAAAGCTGGAATGTAAGTCTCATATGGATTTAGGGTATGTGCCATTTTTGGGAGTCATTGTAGAAAAAAGCGCATTTCTTGTTTGCTAATGTCTTTCAATCTGTGATTCAGGGTATTACCAAGAAATCAGCTGGCTTGGAGCTTGAGATTCTTTGTATTCTCTCTTTTTGATTAATGTACTTCTGTTTTCAGGTTCACGTAACGCTAGGGACCAAAGAAGCATACGTAATATTTCTCTGATGCTGGGATCAACCTTCTGGAAGAAGACTCTAAAATAACTTTTTGCCTTCAAGTTCTTTGTCCTGGGACTGACTTGTCTTTGGAGAAGAGCTCATCAGAAAAGAAGATTTTCACATTGGAGCCATTAAAAATAAAACTGTTCAAAGAACTTACTACCTGCAGACAGACTTATAAAGGTTGAGTCCTGCTTTTCATCTGTGTTCCCACTT